>VDFB02326199.1:0-16447 GCA_007258455.2 Sequoia sempervirens | reverse complement strand
GATTTAAATGTTATTACTAGTGTTGCACTGGTCAGTCAAGGACACATGTTCAGAGTTGGATTTCGAAAGCTTTATTAATGGAAATGCCTTGTTGGTTATAGCTCCAAAGTCTGGAAATTTTCTCGGATGAATAAGAGGACGTTAGCTTTTGCAACATAGTGGAGAGAGCGAATCGCTTTTTGTAGAACCCGAATGGCTAACGATTGGAGGACAACATCTAGTATACGGATGTTTCAAGGTCTGTATCATTCCCCATTCTAGCTTCAAATGAAGTCATATATTGTACCACCAAAGAGTCCATAAAAATTTTAAATGTTGTGGTTAATGCATGATTCTTTATTTCATTCCATGGAACAATTGTGGAAAGAGTGCCCCAAAAGAGGTGATCTATTATGTTCCATTATACACAAAAGCTACTGTTTGTAAAGAACAATATGTGATTTAGAACTGTAGTGTTTGGGAATATCTTTGAGGTGAAGGTAGGATTGGAAAAGATGGACCACATAAATTCAGAAATTTAAAACAATATCTGAATTCAGAAGCTTGTCTCTTAAATCAATTGGATTGTTCCTATCTCTGCCCAGGAGACAGATTTAAAAAATTTTAATCAATCCATGTTAGTGAGGATTTACAACATAATAAGAGATTAAAAATTTAGCTGTGTAAGTGCTATACTCCCGTGAGGATATTCGAAAGGAAGCTGGTAGTTTCTTTGGCTAGACGTTGAGATAGGATGAACTGCCCTTCTTGGGCACTTAGCTTCTATCCGAGTTGATTATAGCTTTGATTTCTGAAGATCAGTTCACCAACCCAAAGACCGAGATCCTGGGTAAAATGGATTTCCTAGGAATGATTGTTTGGCCAAATTCAATTGATAAAATTGATTATGCATACTATTCCTATCTATATGTTTTGTATTTTACCAACCCCACAAAGAATCTTCAATCAAATCAACTTCCTTTGTTAAAATCTCTGTTGGGAAGAAATTTAATATGTTGGGATGTAAAGTCTATTCTACTAAAGCACAAGGTGAGTGGCCATGCAAGACATATATCTTTAAAATAATGCATTGGTTATCGAACTATCCTAGAGAGTTACAAAGAGAGATTCAAAAGCAAACAACTTTGGGCATATACTTGACTAATATTGATGTGAATTTGTTGGTAGATGGGAGCCCAAGAAGCCCCAATTTAGCCACTCTCCGAAGCCTGTAACGAGGCAAGGGTCACTGGAAGGGATTGGTCTTTGGGAGATTTCATGGAGATGCCAAATTTTAAAATAACTATGGATGTGCTCTCTTTCCCCACTTCCGCTATAAGTTGCTGGTGGTGAGGCAAAGCATCCTGCTGGAGAGAGGTAGGGACTGCATTGAGTGCAACTTTTGGCTGATAAACAAATTGAATTGTGATTGATGCTTGGTAATCTCCATCTAAGAATTCATATGAGCTGAAAGAAAGGAAATTTCTCTCTCAAACCTTTGAAGAGGAGAGATGATCTCGTGTATAGTTTGAGAGACAAGCTTTCGTGGATAAGAGATTTCAAGAAGCTATAAGGCTAGAGAAAGATATTGGATAGTTGCACCTTGGCTTGATTGGATTGGTTCTTTTATTTGGAATAAGTGTGCACTTTTGAACAATTGTACCTTTCTTTCGTTAGTAGGTATAGATAAAAGTATTAAAAGTAAATAAAAAGGGGGATTCCAAGGCCCATCAAGATATGGCCTTTTCTTTAGAAAAATGAATTAACTAGCCGTTTACTTCTTCATTGTGCTTTCTCAAGTAGTGGTTTGAGTCATTTGTTAAGAAACCTTGGCTTTCCCTAGACCATGCCTACAATAGTCAGAGAATTTTGTTAGTGCAAGTCATTTTTCCTATAGAGGCTATGACCATTATGAACTTTGATAATCTTTTGCTCAGTGTGGGTTTTTTTGCTAAAAAGGAATTATTTTAGGATAAAGAGTTTTTTTGGTAAAGTTGTTGGATTCAAATTGATTCATTGATTGTAGACATGGAAAAATAATAGATAACATGGATTCTCTAAATCACTCATAAATAGAACAAGTGAGGAGATGGAGGGGTCTTTCAAAAGATATCTTCTTAATGGGTAAGAGATAATAGGAAGAAGAAACACTAGTTAAAAACAAAAGTAAAGTGGAAAACCCCACCAGGCAATACTTATGATTTTAAATTGAGTTTGTATGGCATTTTCCTTGGTAATTTGATTAATACATGTGGTGATCAAGTGTTATCAAATACCATGATGAAAATTCAATTGTGGGAGGTTACTTCATGTTCCCTCCATGCACAAATAATGGGGTTGAAGTGCAAACTATTTTTGAAAGGTTGAGGCTGGTAGTGAAGCAAGGGATCAAGAGTTTAGTGGTGTATGGGTCTCATTCTTGATGATATAACTATTAATAAGACATTTTTAGGAAATTGTTGTAGGATTTTTTTCTAATCAAATAAGCCCTTAGGCTTTTCAAAACTTCCCATGAAATTATCTTTGTTCATCATTTCAAAAAGGCCAATTCAATGATGGGTAGGTAGGCTAGTGTTAGAATTGCTTAGTAATATTTTTCAATTAAATTTTGCTTCCTTCAACCTAGCCAAGATTGGAGGAGTTCATGGCTACTAACTTTGGTTGTTAGCTTAGTAAAAAATGATAATTTAAAAATTCAATAATTTTAAAAAAAAAAATCAATTTTAAATAAAATTATAATTTATCCTAAATTAATAGTTTTAAGTTTTTTAAAAGAAACAGTGGTGTCAAGTTAGTAGATGCTAGATAAATTATGCTACATCTAGAATGCAATTATTACTTAATGAGAAATTTGTATCTTTAGTATTCCCATTGGTAAAGGAATAAATAGAATGGTGAGGGTAATTCCATTTTTTTATTAGTTTGGTTGGGCTTGTTCACTTTGTTAGGTCTCATGGCTTTCCTTTTCTCTTACCAATAAATTTAATAGGTGTTGATGAAAATTTTCAAAAAGGGAATCAAGTTATGGAATTCATCGTATGGAGCTATAGTTTCATATAGACAATTGATGAATGTGTTTATAATGCAATCAATTGCGACATTGAGAAGGATTAGGGTGTTATTTGATCTAGATGGTATTGGAAATATAGGTGCAATGAGGACTAGGGATTCCAATTCACAAGATTTTCAAGTCAAAATAGCCAACATGGTCTAGAGTAATAAGGTTTATGAATGTTGATGTTGTTCAAAGAAGATGTCTATTTTTAGAAGAAAATGCAAGACTCAATATAAGGAATTTTTCCATACAAAGCTCAAAGGGTGGAGCTACATGAAGTTTCTTACAAGCATCTAGTAGTGGAGGATGGTATGGTTAGAATGCATAGTAAGCTACCCATTCTAGAACAATATTGTAAATATGGGACCAAATATGTGAATGCTTTCCTATGGTTAGAATGCATAATAAGCTAACCATTCTAGAACAATATTGTAAATATGGGACCAAATATGTGAATGGTTTCAACATTGTGCATTGGGGCAAGCATTTATAGGTAGTAAGTAACATTACTATGACTATATTCATTGAGGAAGGTTTTAAAGGAGCCTAGAGGCAGCTAGTGACCAAACCAAATGTGATAATTTATCCCCTAAAGAAAGACAAATGAGTGGGAAATTTGGTGGATAATTTTGGTGAGTGGTGGAATAATGTTCAAGCCCAACTTTAGAAAATAGGAATGACCCTAGTTTGTAGATGACTAGATACGATTTATTATACTCTAGGATCTTGTGTTGGTTGTCAAGACAACCAAAGAGGCATGCACAACATGGATCATATGTTTTATGTTGATTTTTTGAAAGGACTTCAAGTTGATAGTTTTTATGGTCATTGGTGGTTCTCCCTTGGAGGGGTTACTAGTTTTGATTCATTATGGACTATAGTTAATTTTAATTATGTAGTTGTGTATGTCTTGTGAGTTCTTTATTTTGTAGGATTCATCCTTTGAAGTGGGTGTAATCTTTTTTGTTTCATAGGTGATAGATCTAATAGAAACCTTTTTACCTATAAAATAATAAGGGGGAGGTAACACATGCATCCCATGAAAGTGTTGTTTATAACATTAAGGGTCTAACAACACTAAATTATAAACATAAATAGCATAATACAACATGTGACAATAGTTATTTTATGAGTTTATCACTACCCAAAACAAGATACTTATTTCAGCTTACATACATATACACATACATGTGAGCATAAAGCATGTATATGTGTGCATATATGCATGTAATATATGTACAGATGTATGTATGTATTATTAAAACACAATATATATACATATGTATACATGTAGATTCGTATCAGAAGGGCGCACAATATAATGTAAAAAGAGCATACAAGATATATTACGTGGTACAATACATAGTGCATGTATATGTATATATAAATGCATTACATACTTTGTAATATTATATATTATTGTTCATATTTATTATTATGAATACATATATAAAATATGCATGACAGTAATACGGATAAGCATGAGGATACGTATTATTATTGCGTGCATGCACATATATTTATGTAATGCATGCATGTATGCATGCAGATGATATACATGCGCATATAAACAGCCATGAAATATGCAATACATGTATGGCATGCCACGCATGCATTTGGCGACATTTTATTCTGCCGGTTTACTGCGTGAATATACTGATAACCTTTCCACCTTTATACATAATACAATAAGATACACTCAAAAAACTAGCATGAAATGTATCACATTGGATGAGTACTTAGCAACTAACCTGTTTTTGTGGGTGTCGATGTTGTTGAGGTTCATCCAAATCTCCTCCTTTTGGTACCAATAAAGGGTCGTCCGAAAAAGGTGATGCAATAATATCAGAAGGTAATGGTGAAATAGGTGAAGTTGTAATCCATGTAGAATCTCCACACTGGTAAGAATAAATGAGAGCATCATTTGGAATCACTTCCACACCCTTCAATCCCATCTCGATTATATTCCCATTAATTTCATGCCTTTCACTACCATGCAATGATTGTCTTCCACCATCATCACCAGCCTCTGCTATTCTCTCACTTTCATCAATTTCCTCCACCACCCTTTTTGCCACATCATGTGAAAGTCTTATTGAACCAATCCCACACCAATTATTTTCATATTGGGAACTTGACCATAGTTTTGAATTTGAGTGTCTTGTGATTTCAAGGCTGGAAGCATCTTCTTCCATTGGGAGGCTAGCCATCTAAATGATAGTATCTTGATGGCCACTAAATCTACAACAACCAAGAAGAAAAATATATAAATTTATGTATTTTAATGAGAGAAAATATTATCAATGGTAAATGATTTAAATTCAAATTACATATTTCTAATTCATATATTTACCACTTCAAAATTTAAAATAAATGTTCCACATTTTAGAAGCATAAAATTAAATTAAATTAAAAACAACTAATACATACTTACTACTTGACCCCCCATTCCTTTTCATTGAAATTTAAAAAAAAAACAACCAAAATACAACAATAGACCCTATTATTAAGGAAATAACAAATAATTCTTCTATTTTTTGAAAAGTGGATTAAAGGTAATTTTCAATCATATGTTTAACTATTAATTTAATAATATAATTAATTTATTTTCAATAACCCTCTTATATGCCTACTAAGTATAGTCAAATTGTGTTTAATTTTTTAAAAAATAATGTAAATGTTCCAAGATGTAAAACCATAAAAACAAATAATATTATAATAAAACTAAAATCTAATTACTATTTGACTCCATGTTCCTATCAATTAGATTTTCGAACACACAAAAATTGTAATTATAATTCAATAATAGAATTCATTAGTAAAAAAATTACAAAAAATTCTACTACTTTTCACACAGAGTTTAAAGGTACCTTCAATCAAATGTTTGATATTTATTTAATAATATTATTATATCTTTTAATTAAATAGTGTTAACCTATTTGTACAAGCCCTCATACAAAATTTTAAATAATTATTTAATAATATTATTATATTTTTTTAATTAATAGTGTTAACTTATTTGTACTAGCCCTCTTAAATGTATGTTAAGTAAGGTCAAATTGTATGAAAGTTTTTAGAAAAAAAATACTATTAAGGATTAGAGAATATATATATTAGAAATATATGATAATAGGTCCATTTTTATGTAGGTAAATTCTTACTAGTCATGTTAGCCCCTCTTAGATTTCTAGCATTTTTTTTCGAATGTGTTTGATTCAAGTTGCCAAAGACCTCATGAAAAACTATAATAACAAAATTGATAAACCAATAGCTTTCTAATGATTTTATTTTATTTTATCAAAACATAAGTCATGCTTTATTAAATTTTTAAGAAAGAATAAAAGGAAAACAATTTGAATAGCATGAAGAGGGCACTTGCCACTGAATGTTGATAATGTGTGACTATTCTAAAGTCAAATTATTAATCTATTGTTTGTATAATCACTTCCATAATTATAAAAAAACCCACATCCCTAATGAATTTTGCTAAATTTTCTATGTTCAAATCTTTTTCTTTTTTACAAAATTTGGAAGCCTTGTGATAAAGGTTGAACCTACAAGTTGAATTGATTGTTTGATACTTTTCAACAAGAGCATTCAATTGGTAATCTAACAATAATTACAACCCTTATGCAATTCTTAAGGAGATTTTGTTTACATATTATGTTTTTATATTTTTCTTAGATGCAAGGTACTAACACCTCCACCACCTTAAAAATAAAGCTATTTTTAATTTTAGTGTTTCTTTACTTTTGTGCACTCAATTTTAGATTTACTATTTAATTGTTTTAAAATAAGATGTTGGTGTGGTTCTATTTTTAATTGGGACATCCCTATAATCTTGATTTTCAATAAGTTAGGGTTTTGTGTTGCAAACCTAGCAAAGCATCCTAATAGGTCACTTTCTTTTCTTAATAGGTCAATTTATTTTCTTGATAGATCACTTTGTTTTATGTTTTATTTTAGGTATTGATTTTGAAAAATATCACATTAGTTTGGAATCCATTTTCATCTTATGTTAAGTAAATCTAGTGTAAATTTGGCTTGTCTCTAATGTATGCAATTGTCTTGATCTAAAAACCTCTAAGCATGTTAATACTTTATGGTTTGTAGGGTAAGACATTATGGTTTAGAGAAATTTGGATAAATCAAACATTTGATCCACCATTTTCCATAGTATTCCCCAACCTAGAAATAGACATTGAATCATATGAGTTGAGAAAAATATAAAAATATCGAAAGAAAAGAAAAAAGAAAAAAAAAAAAGAGAAAAGAGAAATTGATGTGAAAAAAATTAGAAAAAGAGAAGAAGAAATGAAAATAAAATTAGACAAACTCAATTTCCCAAGTGATTCAAGTAATCTCTAATGAGGTTTGGATAGTAGTAGAATCATTCCTAGAGCAATACTTGATAAAACTTAGGCTATGGATGTCTAGCTAGCAACATAGCAATATCCAAGGACTTGATAACATGTCTACTTGTATACTACATATCATTCATAGACCTTTGTTCACTAAGGATCAAATATGACAATTTAGATTACTTCTTGGTCATTGGTGTAGATCTTTACAAACTTGGAAATGGTGAATCAACACACTTGCAAACACATTTTCTATTAAAGAGTTTAGAGGTGTACCTTGTGACAATGCTTGCATTTATTTAGGTTTGTTTAGAATTTATTGGAGATTTCTTTTAGTTGCTCGTTTGAAGTGTTTCTTTAGTGAATATACAAGATTTCAAGTATCCTAGAAAGTTTTATTTGGTGGTTGCTTTGGCTCTAGTTTGTTTACAAAAATTCTTTAATTTTATTTTGGGGTGCATTTCTATGTCCTCCACAACATGCCCCAATCATTCCAAGAGTGGGGATCCTCCTTTTAAAATTTGATGTCATGTACTATGCATATGTTAATACTTTAAAAAATAACCAATTATTATGAAAGTATATAATGCCTCCAATCTTAAATTTTATTTTATTTTTATTTTTTATTTTTTGATATCTACCTAATGGCTCTAGACCACCTATTTGAACACCATCTTCACATGGAAATTATTTAATGATCATTGTGGATTAAAATTCCTTATAACCTGAGATCTCCACTCTGAGGCTCCCACCTCATTTCTCAGAGGGTTGAATGGAGTTTGAACTCTGAGACTTGATCACACATTTAGAGTGGGCACCTTACCAGAATCCAAAGTCCCTGAGAATCTTACATTATTATTTTTATTTTAATCATTTTAACTTAATTTTTTCAATTCCAAAGACTACTTTTGGAGTTAAAATAGGATCCTAAACACCCCCTCAATGGGACCGCCTCCTAAACTTTTTCAATATTTAGTTAGATGTTTTTTAATCGAGTCTTGCTCTGCAACAACTGTCATCATCACAATATCTGCCACAAGGACAGGAATATTACAAAATTCATATGATCATAATTGCACTCTAATGCAATGGCACCAAGAGGTGTGTAAAGTCAATCAGGAAATTTTTAGTCTATTTTTGGCATACATTTGTGGACAAAGAAGATAATTAGGCTCCATTACCAATAGGTGCATGTTATGTTTGCAATAGGGAGAGAGGGAGACATGGGGATAGAAAGAGGGAGAGATAAAAGAGGGAAGATTGAGAGAGAGAGGCAAGGACATAAACAGAGGTGAGGGAAGAGGAGAGAGAGGGCGAGACAGATATATAAAGAGGAGAGAGAGAGAGATGGAGGAGGAGAGGACACAGATGATGAAGAAAGATATAAATGAAGAAGAGAGGATACAGGAGATAGAAGATAAACAAGAAGCAGAGGGAGAGAGGGAGAGGAAAGATAAAGATAGAGATCTAACACGTGGAACATAGAGAAGTAGAGAGAGGGAGAGATATTGGATAGAGAGAGATAGGATAATGGAGAGAGAGATAGGAAGGGAGATGGAAAAACAAGAGGCAGATGGAGGCAAAGACATAGACATAGAGTCCAGGAAGAGGAGAGGGAGAAGAGAGATGACGAATAGAGAGAGAGGAGAGAGAGAGAGAAGTCTAGAGATGAGGGGAGATTAGAGGTAGAGATGAAAGATATACGAGAGGAAGGGGAGACGAATAGGATAGAGAGATAGAGAAGAGAGGTTGAGACAAGATAGAGATAGATATATCTCAGAGGGGAGAAATAGGAGAGATATAGAGGGAGGGAGCAGGAGGAGATATAGAGGAAGAGGAGGAGAGAGAGATTGAAATGAAAGAGACAGAGCGAGACAAAGAGATATATGAGACATAAAGACATAAAAATTAGGAGAAGCTAGAGATGGACAACAGAGATGGAGAGAGGGAGAGAAAGATTGTTGATGAAGTGATATAATAGACAAAGATAAAGATATGTAAAGACAATGACAAAGAGGTAGAGATAAAGAGATAGTTAGGGGATAGGGAGGGAGAGATAGGGGAGATAGAGAGAGGGGGGAGGAAAGAAAGGGAGATAGGTAGAGGAGGGGGAGAGAGAGAAGAGGGGGGAGAGATAGGTAGAGGGTGAGAGAAGAGGAGGGGAGAGAGGGAGAGAGGAGAGAGAAAAGGAGAGAGGAGAGAGAAGTATATATATAGAGAAAGAGAGAGAGAGATGAGAAGATAGAGATAGAGGGGGTAAGAGTGAGAGATAAAGGAGGTGATAAAGATAAGTAATAAAGATAGGGAGATTGAGATAGATAGAGATAGATAAGGGGGAGAGATAGAAATAAAATAGCGATAGGGAGGGAGAAACATAGAGTGTGTGTGAGTGAAAGAGATGTGGAGATAGAGATAGAGGTGTTAAAAGTGAATTATTATATACTTAATCAAATAGCATGCTACCTTACTTGTATAACTCTCTAGGCACACATGCTATCCTTGGATTGTTGGCATGAAACGACTAATCAGAACTCTCTCTTTGTCTCTTTGTCTCTCTCTCACACATTCTGATTTTAAGTTTGAAATTTTTTTTATTATAGAAAATAAAATAAAGATTCTAAATTTAATTGTTCTAAAATAATTAAAATTTTAATAAGAAAAATAATTATAAATTAAATTAACTCTAATATATTTTTAGTATTATATGTAATTTAATAAAAAACATAAATAATTCAAATAAATTTCAAACTTAAATCTAAAATAAAAATTAGAACATTTCAAACTTGATAAAAAAATAATAATAATAATTAATTTTCATAAAGATAAAAAATTAAATTCAAAATCAATAGAACATTTCAAATATTTTAATTATTTAAAATTTAATAATAAAATTAATTTTAATTTTATTTACTTATTCTTTAATGAATTTAAAATATAAATATGAACTTTTAAAATAATACATATTTTAAAAATTATGTAAAATCTTTTCAACAATTATCTCACTAAAATACAATCTTTCAATATTTAAAAAATTCATTTAACATAATAATCTTTACCAGTTTTGAAAGTCAGATAGAATGCAGGAAAGCTAAAATTAGGTGGACCTGGGGCTTCTAGAACTATTTCTTTTAAGGAACAAGGTTCATGATTTCTGAAGAATAGAAGGCTCACCCTTTTAGGTGGACTGCAGATTTGAGGGGTGAAAATGGGGTGGGGCTGGAGATTGCTCCTATAGTTTAGCAATTTTATTTGCCATTTGTAAATCATCTCAACTTTTAAGCTTCCTTAAATTCCGAAACTTAAATTTTAAACTGAACTCCACAGTAAATAAGTTGATGAGACCACCAACTTCCTTAAAATTTGGGGCTTAATATTTTAAGCTGAATTGCTCTACTAAGTTTATGGGGTCACCACCTTTAAAAACTTCCTAAAATTTCAACAGCACCCATTAAAAGTTTTCAGGAAACCACCTCCAGTGCGGACCCAACCCTTAGGTCAAGTTACTCTCACAATTTGCTATGTTGTTATGCCTGGAAACGGGGAAAACGATCGGTGAAAAATAAACAGAAACAATAAAAACCGGGAAACCAATAGCGTAGAAAACAATGAAGAGCGGTAAAAAATGATGAACGTTCGAAATTGTTTAACAACCTTGCAGCCCCGGCGTAATTAGGTAATGAGAAAAGCGAAATGAGGAGAAAGAAAAGACGCCATCATCTCCAGCTGTTTCATTGAACAACACCATTCATATCTCTACATCTAATAAGGTGTAAAGCGGAATTGTGGGAAAGAAGGAAAGTCGACATCATTTCCAGCTGTTTCCTCGAACAATCATTTCATCCACCACAGAGCATTTAGAATTTAATCCTTCAGATTAATGGAATCTTCTAACGAATAATATATGTTCTTTTAAATAATGTACAGTTCACAATGAACTTGAACAGGATTCAAACATCGTTTACACATTGATAGCTTAACTGTAAAATTTTCCAATCACTCAAAAGCCCATTAAACAGTTAGTTCACGAATAGGGGGTCAGGCAAGAGTAGGGGGCGAGCCCGCCTTCCAAACTCTTTCAATATCAACTTAATTTAATGGCTTTTTTAATTGTCAGTGTAAAAGTAGGCAGGAACAAGAGGGTGAATCAGTAACTGATTTGATATGCTGGTCAATATTGAAGGCAATGTCTATGTGGCCCCCTCAACTGACCACATCCAAGCTTTTTCAATATTAAGGCAATTTAAATTTTTATAATCGTGTAAGCCCATCGTATAACGTTGTCTTACCTTCGTTAAAAAATAGCACAAACTCTATAATAATCACATTAAAAATTGCAGAGGCGAAAACGAGCGCCACTCTTTCTGCAGCTGGCCATAACTATTCAGTAATCCTTCCAATTCGATAAAGAACAGAAAAAGGTAATATAAAATAAAATTTATGAAAAAAAAAGGTAATATAAAATAAAATTTATGAAAAAAAAAAACAGCACTATGGCATGCAAAAAACAGAGACTTTCTACTACTACCCAACAAATGGGCGTTTTTCCAGGGTTGAATGGTATTTGCATAAATGTGCTTTTTCATGCTAATCATGACAAAACTTTCTTTCTAAAAGACTTCTATTCACATCGCAGATGTCTCCGTGTAGATAGTAATCTGATTGACATTCCCCCCACCCGGTATTCAAAACTGATCAAACATAATTTCAGGCTCTACCATTCACAATTTCCAATTCATCCGTGCTTTGCGTGGCTAAGTCTCGTGGCCATATTACTCTATTAATATTCATAAAACACAGAAAACTGCCATAAAATATTACTAATTTTTGAAAGATTGCATCTTAAGTGGAAATATGGCTGGCAATGGATTTTTCAGCGTAAAGTCCAAGTAAATTTATCAAATATCAGTTTATTTTTACAGTTTCTTGCCCTCGAGTTTCCAAACAGACTCCGCCATCAAAAAATTTAGGGGAAAATCAATAAATAAAATTTAGCCTATACCAAATTACAGGGCGGCTCTCTTTTAACTTTTTGTTTTTTCCAATATTTTTGATAGTCTAATTTTAGCATCAGAATCATTACTAATACCTAACTCTTTCCTAGCAATACAATACTTAACTCTTTAAATGCATAAACATTGAAATAAATCTATAAATTTCTACTCTGTAACTATTTGTTAAGAACATGCATGTGTGATATCTGCCATTGTATGCCTGTGTATTTCCTGTCTAAGTAGTCTATTTCAGATTTGTTTTACTCCTATTTCAGATAATCAAGGTAAAGATTTTCATCTAATAATACAGATATGCAGAGAGCATTTTCTAATTTAAAACCACAGAGATTTAGCTGATATATATTGCATCCAAGCAAATGAGAAAACGAAAAGAGTGCGTAAAAGAGAAAAGGTTCTTAAATGCGGATGAGCATACCTTTTGTTTTGAAAACAAAGATGTAGCCGCCCTCAAATATCGCCTGAGAGAGTCTCCAGATCTGTCTGCAAAACGGAGGCAAAATATGAAATGGACCACGCTGCCCTACCTCACATAACACCTTCCTCAAATGAAAGCTATTTAATAATGAAATCAAAATACAGAAAATAGAATCCTTTAGAGTCCCTAAACGTCCTCGGATCTCTCCTCTTCCAGGTAACGCCTCCCTAAGATAACCCCCAAAACCCTCTGGCAGAAAAGAAGGGAAGACCAGATTAACTACCTATGCACATGTGGACTAAAGAGAAGCCCCTCGAGCACGGCACTTAAAGCGCGCCTCGAGATATTTCACTGGACTCCCACTCCGGTTCGAACCCACCACCGTCGAAGTTGCGATACGTGTACAACGCGAATTTGCTCGTACCGGGAAAAGGATTACCATGCGTCGCGTTTGTGGTACGGGTGGCAGCCTTCATCGTCATCGGATGCTTGACCACAATAAAAAGCAAGGAAAAAGAAGAAAACTAAAAGAAACGAGCAAGAAGAATTATTGAATAAAAAGTAAGGAAAAAAGAAATGAAAACTAAAAAGAACGAGCAAATAAAGCAACCACACAATAAATTCTTCATTCTTATTCAATGTGATCTTAAGCTCTGTGGTTCTTAGTCAATTTCTTATCCATGATGTGTTCCTAAGCTTGTTCTGATGTTTTGCATCATGTATTTATTTTTTATAGTTTTTTTTTTTTAAACTATAAAATAACTTTAACGTGATTCTGCTGGGCTACTGACATGACACGCCTCCGGGTACCATGACGTGGGGGAATTAGAACTCAGACCATATTTCTGAATCCTGAATACTTAGTCAACGAAATAGCCCCACTTTATAGTTTTTGCTTATTATAATAAATTATTATAATATATTATTAGTAATATGTTTGTTTTTATTATTACCTTATATGAATTGGATCTTTTAGCTCATTTTCAATTCTTTTCATTTTGTAGTTAATTTTCTTGTTTTATATAGTGTGCTTTATTTTTATTTTTAATTATTTAGTTTGATTCTTTGGGGTTTCGTGCTTGCCTTCTCTTGGCCCCTCTCTCCTTCTTTAGCCCCTCTCCTTTTAACTATCCAAGTTTGCTTCTATTTTTTCACTTTCTTGCTCTCTTTGCTCAAGATTCTGATGATGGATCATGGAGTATGATCTCAAACGTTGATGCAAAAAAATGTTTACACAGTTACAATCCAGAATCTTAACACTAATTGATCATGGATTGTGGAAACCTTATGCAATTAATAAAGATATGGTGTTTTTTTTTACTCTAATTTGGTAAAAAGTAAGTCTAAGGCAAGGTTGGTTGGGCATTGGGCTAAGTCGCAAGGTACTTCTGACGCAACAAAAAAATATAAAATGGTGCTTTCTTATAATTATTATTTTTTATTTATATATGTTTTATTCTTATTTACATGTGTTTCTATATATTTACATTTATTACATTCATGATTATATATATTTATATTTATTATTTATTTTAATATTTGTATTTTTTAAGTATGTAGAAGTAATTTTATGTCATATGGAATTGATCCTTAAAATTAAAAATTTGTATGTCTATCTATTTCATAATCATAATTAGTTGATATAAGAAAAAAATTGATAAAAAAAAGACTAACATTTGAAATTATTTAAAGGAAAATTAGAAGGAGAATAATGGAGTGGAACAAAGAGATTCTTCAAATTTTAAAATTTCAATCGACTTCAATGATAATGGAGATGTGCTCATCTTCTAGGATTGTGTCCTAATTGAGAAGTTTTTGGTCAAAAACTTTACAAGGGACAAAATTATAGAAAGGGTGAAGGAATCTTAGCATGTGCCCTTCACACCAAATTCCTTTTAAATGGATTCCTTTTTCCTTGCTTTGAATCTAAGTCAATTAGGGGTGAAATAATCTCTCATGGCTCATGGAGCTTGAATGACACATCACTATTCTAATTATTTTTCCCTAATTTTTAATCCCAATGCATGTGCACCCCTAGATTCACCTATTTGGATTGGGCTTTACAACCTTCCAATTAAACTAATGAAAGACATACAAATTGAAAATGGTTTAGGACACACAATCTCCTTAGACAATGATTTATTTGAAGGAAACTCATACATTTATGCAAGAATTCATATTGCTTCAATCTGTAAGATCCCTAAAGAAATAAACTTAGTTACTTCAATAAGATCATATGCTTAGTCAATAGAAGTTGAAGAGCCACAAATTTTCTACCATTATTGTAAAAGTCAAAAACACATGAAGTTAAATTACCTGGGAAAACCAAAGGTGATGAAATTGATCCCTGAAACAAATTTGGTAGCCTCCACAAAGGTGGAAGACTAAAATGAGGTCAAATTGGTGGTTTCTTTATCAAAATATAGCCTATTGAACCCCTTTCTTGGTGGTTGTTATGATAAAAGAATTGTGGCATTCCAAGTAGTTACAAAGAATGAAGAGGAGGTTGAAGATAGACTATATTGTAATACCCCTCCGTGTCGGTTGTTTTGGACTTGTGTGTGAGTTTCTGTGTGTGCTTCATTAATTACTGTATTATTTGATTGTGTTGAAAATATAATATGTTAGTAATCATGTTTAAATAATTAATTAAATCATAAGTGATTCGTAAAGTTATTTAAAATATGATTAGAAATTAAAATAATAATCAATTAAATTAAATCAAATGATTTAGAACCAATGATCAAATTAAACTAATTCGTTAAAAGTAAAAGTGATATTATTAGATAAATTGATTTTAATTGTTGAAGTTAATAATAATTATGAATAAATAAGCTTGAAAAAGATAATTATTATAATAAGAAGTTTAATGGATACTTATTTAGAATCTTGCAAATGGTTGATTGTAATTATTTTAATGTGCATGTGTTTATTTAAATTGTTGTGGAAATGATAAATAAATAAACAAATAAAAAAAGCTCAATATTTTTGTGGATTCGAATGGATTTGAATTGTTATCTTTTAAAAAGAAGTGACTTTTGGTATTCGCTGGAAGAGGAAATGGAAGAGGCTTTTGTGAGATTTTATTTAGAGGATTTTTTTATTGGAAGGGGGGGTTGCATTCTCTTTTCAACATATTTTGGGAGAAATTTGGCAGGCAATTTTCTGTTATAGTGTGCATTCTTTTATTATTCTGTGAATTCATTGAGGAATAAGATTAGAGTTGAGGGGAAGATCTTGGAGCTGCTACTGGAAACATTTGTTGGCGGAGGATTGGATCGGCAAAAGGGATAGAGCTTCTACAGATCTTCTTCAAACACATGACGCCAGGTTCCTTTCTTATTTATTTGCTGTAGCATTAAATAAAATAGCAATTGATTGGATTTGTTTCGCTGTGCATGAAATTTTCATCTGGGGATTGGGATTTCTATTGTGAAAATGGAAATTAGTTGGGTTATGGACTGTCAATTATTAAATTGAAATTTCTGGGAGCTTGGGACTGTTGTTTATTTAAATGAAATTATTTGTTGGGTTTTGGATTGTTGTTTATTAAAATGAAGCTTTGGTTGGGATTTTGGAAATAAACTATAATGCTGTGGTTGTCCTCGAAAAATAAATAAATGGA
>VDFB02326198.1:0-19079 GCA_007258455.2 Sequoia sempervirens | reverse complement strand
CCTCAATCTCCTCCATGTGTCTCTCAACTTCTCAAAAAGTAAATAAAGCCTCTCTATATGCTCTCCTTATGTTGAATATCTGAAATCAACTTCCCCTTATATGCTTTCAAAAGGCATAAATACAAAGATAGTTAAAACCTCTCATTATTAGGCGTTGAAAGCTTCTATTATTTTTGAATTAAAAAAAAAATACTTAAGTCAAAATGATTTATAAAGTATCATTAAGACTTAGTATTTCACAATTTTCCAAATATCATGCAAAATAAAAGAAATAAATTTTAAGTCTTAAAAGACTTACACCATAAAGAGGAAAGTTACAAATTATATGACTAAAAGACTAATTTTCCCACGAGTCTAATAGTTTATCTTTCATTTGTAAAAACCTAGGAAAAATGCTTAAACTTTGTCAATATGTGAATACAAGGGTAAAAACCCTAAAGAAAAATAAGGCAAAAGTGAAACACTCATCACATTTGTCTCTTGAAGCTTCTAGAGTAAGTTCGACCACCGCCAAGAGTTTGATGGGAGCTTTGTGGAGGTTAATCATGGCAGTTTTCCAGTCATAGAGGCTTTTCCATCAAAAATTTTGGCTTCAAGCATGAGGTAAACCTTCTACAGTGACCTTTTTGTGCTTTCCAAGGTATTTTTTGTAGTTTGTGAGCTTGTAATAGAGCTTTTCTTGCAAGAAGTAATAAAATCTGGTTGTATTATCACTGTATGTAGCCGTTTTTTTGACATTCCTACTTTTTCTTGTACCCTGGCCACAATTTTACATTTGTATGCAATATTTTGCACATTTGGTGGCACTTTCTATAAATTTAATATGTTGTTTCTGTACATTTTTTGGAGGTCTTTTATGGCTATCTCCTTGTATTTTTGTTATGCGTGGCCATGTGTTTCACCTTGGGTATAGGCCATTGGTTTATGGCTACCAACGGTTTGATCTCTCGCAGATCGTGGCTTCCCATTTAACACATGGGAATCTTCACTTTGCCTATGATGCCATGTAATGGTGGTCAACATTTCATAATCAGCTTTATTATGATAAGATCATGAAAGATTATAATATGAATGAGATCTGATGAAAGAGCGATAGCTAAAACAAGAGCTATTACAGTCGACTATTCCAAAAAATAATGTTACCCTTCATTTTAATGCTCACAAACCTTCACCTGCATACCTTGACTTCACACTATGTGACTTTGGCTAGCTACCTCGATGATGATATGGCACTCCATACCTCCACCTCAAGTATGAGTTCTTGTCGATTGTATTGCTCAGATCTCATATTATTTCATTGATGTCGTTGCACCTTTGTTGTCCCTAGTCTGAGCAAAAGGCTCTTCATCTATTCATAAGCCGTGCCACTATCTCATAAAATACATGACTGCATTTTGCATTTCATAGTAATAACTGTCATACGTTGTTTTGATTGTCCCTGTTGTATCTTGTGGTCACTACCATTCTCTTTGTTAATATACTATAAATTATCTCTGCTCATTCAAATTATGCCTTTGAAAAAGGTTGCATCTGTCTGTTCAAGATCCACCACAAGGATGAATTTATCCTTCAAATATTAGATGGAAGACCCTCAAAGACATCAATGGAGCTGCTACTTTTTTATTAAAAAATAGTAATATCATTGATTCTTTGATTACAGTATCATATTTTATGTCCTTGTAGGATTATTATAACTTCGTGATAGAACTTTGCTCCTATTGTAGCATCCCATTGAAACCAATATATACACTCCATTGCTTCACATAATGAGGATTAATAAGGCATATTATTTGATAGCACTATATTTTCCTTTGTAAGCACTTCAGTCAATACTTGTGCATTAATCCCACATCATGTGTTATTCTTTTAATGATGACATCATACATCAATAATTTGTGATAGTATAATGAATGATAAGCATAATTTAGAAACAAAGCTCATCAACATGATAGCTTACACGAAATCCAAACCTTGAAGACCTCATATCCACATTCTTGAGCATTTTTTTCCAATACAATGATATTGTATCCTTCCTACCTTTACAGAGCCAGTATATATCGCTTATGACTGTAACTAAAAGATCATTATCATGAGTAATGTATGCTTGCTTGAGTAAATCATAAGGAAAATAACTACTTCCATGTTCAAAATAAAGTACAATAATGCAACATGATGGGCTAAACCCTCATGGGAACCACATTTTCACCCACATGTTGCAATTTGATAGAATAAATCAAAAACATAAATACACTTGTATCTGAACATGAAGCAAACATATTAGTGAAATAAACGCATACTTTGGATGTATTTGAAAACTTCAATGGTTTTCTGGGACACCCACAATATGCATTGCTTGTTTAATGCACATTGAGATCAATTTATACATGCATAGCTACTTTTTCATGTAAGGTTTGAAACCTTTCATTTCTTAGAGCATTGCTCTAACATCATTGCTTTTTCCAAATGCAAGATTAGGAGCAAGGAACTAAGGCGGACATAAGTAGATTGGGGCAACAACACTGCAAGACGACGCATCCTAGACCAGTCATTCTTAGGCAATGATTGGTTTCCCTCCTTATATGCACATTATTTTACATTTACTTATTCATGTATACACTTTTCTTTATCTATATTGAATAAGTTAAGTCAATCTCACGGCTTGTGTGAGATAATATACACTTATACATTCAATAAAGATTACTCTGTTGTTCAGAAAAGATTTTGAATCTTTCTTCTATTACATGCATATGTATGAATGCAATAATTTGTAAAATGTAATCTTTTCTAAATTATTTTGTTTATGCATCGGAATGTAATATAGGAATGAGTTAAATGTACCTTTTCATCAGTTTAAAATCAACAAGCTCAACCTGATTGAGCTATAAGTGAAAATCTTGTAACACCACCCTTTCGAATTACAAGCAATCCTCAGCAAACTCCATCACTAAAATTAGTACCTCGAATTTATTCTTCTTTCTCCTCTTCCAATACTTAGCTAGAACAAGTAAACTCCTCCTCTAAAAACTCTACACTTCATTCTTCTCTCCTCTCGTGGACTTGTATCCACTATGTACCATCCTCCTCCAAATAATCTCTCTACTCATCTCCTCTTTCTTGGGTTTTGACCGACTAAAAACTGACCACCTCCACCAAATCTCTCGTGTAGCTTCATCCATAGCCTCTACCTACAAGTATGTATCTATATATCACTCTGGATTCTCAAAATCCTTTTTCTTTTCTAACTCTTTTCTCATCTTACAATGTAAATCCTTTACAAATTCAAAATTATAAAACTCATAAAATTTTGATTTTACCTCAATGACCTTTTTGGTCACAACATCTTCTTCCTCACTGTTGAATGCTACTATCTCTATTGTTGCATTGAAAAACTTCTCTATCTTTGCGATCTCTTCCTCAAGAAACTCTTCGCCTTCATCAAGTTTCTCATCGAACACTGGATCCCCATAGATCACTGTATACTTTGTTTTAGTTGTAACATCCTCAACAACAACAATTTGGTTTTCTCATTCTTCATTGTCCTCCATTTCGCTAGACTCTTGTTGTTTTTGCAACCTCACTTGCCACATACTCTCAAACTTCAACCTCTCAAGTATAGATTGGCTCGCATTCGATGATTGGTCTATACACCACACACACTCCAACCCCAGGTCTTGGTGCAAACTACCTCATGTTTGGCACTTTGTGTGCACACTCAAGAACTCCTGCTCTGATACCACTAATGAAATAGGGAAACTCTCCGTCTCAAATCTAATCACAAACGCACATAAAACTCTATGTAAGAAGGCAGAAAATTAACTTAAACACATTGAAATGGAAGAGAAATCTGCAACATATATTAAATTCAAATCTGAAAATGAATTACACAATCATGGGGCTCATATGCTCACATACAACGTGGGATTCACACATACAAAAATATGTAACTCAACCTTCCAACATCATTCTAGTAGCATCTGGATATGTAACCACCAACTCTCCAAAGCCCCCCCTCTCAAATGAAAAAGGCCTCAACATATAAAATTTTGTGAGGAGAAACCACTTTTGGTTTTTCAAATCAACCTCCACTAAACCACCAGGAAAACCCGTCACTTTCTACCTATTAATGCAATTTAATTTGTTATAATTTCCTAAAACACTTTCTTGGTTTGGTGTGCCTTGTTTCCAACTTTCTGAATCATTTTTAAATTCTTAATTTCATTACAGTATGAGAAAGTTATGTCCGTCTTACTGAATTGGGTCTCATAGATATGACCCTAGACATGCAACAACATGCAAAGCTTGTGGCCAACATGAAAATACAAGCAAGGCATGCAAATGATAATGCAAGAATATGTAAGAAAAGTGGTCCCATCTTGTAAATAAATTCCCAAGAATAATATTCCCTTTGGAGATGCTTTAGAAACATTTATCAAAGAATAATTCCTTAAAAATTTATCTCTTCAAATCACCACAAGGGAAAATTATAATGTTGCAAATTAAAATATTTATTCTCCAAACCCCTAAGCCATTATTGAATTTTTATTTTTTTTATTCAAGGGTAAGCGCTTTTGACCGGAGCTATGTTGGATACAACCATTCAACAATGCCTAGCGAGTTTTAACCTTATTAGCAAGAACAACAATGCCACCATAAACCATCACCATACCAATAGCCATTATTGAAAATAAACCAAATTAAAATAACAAATTTTTTTTGGTGATGCAAGATTCCTAGTACCTCTAGATGCTCATACATCAAATTCCATCTTCAAAACAAGAATAATTATCTATCAAATACTCAAAAATATCTATAATAGTAACCACAACACATCACTAACACATATAACTAGAAAAACCTTAAAAAATAAGGTACACAATTCACATGTTATCCTTTTATCATCAACATACGCATCCTAATTTACAATCATAAGTCCCTATATATTCACTATCTTAGAAAAATTATCTTTCCATCTACAAAAACACATATACATATAAAATAACTTGAATACTCTTGTATCACAATCTTATGACACATATACCTTCCTAGGACTACCACTACATAGAAAATTTTGAATATAAAAAATAACAAAGCATCTAAATAATGTACTAACACTCACATAGAGTATGAGGATAAATCTTCTATCACATAAAATTAAAGAACAAACACTAATATATAATTTTACAAAAACACTATAAAAACCCTTTCCCCTTATCAACTTAGCTCTCTCAAGTTCCTCACATCAAATAGAAGATAATATTAAATAGTTAGAGTCATCATTCCTATTAAAAAAATACATTAATACTTACATGATAAACTCTACACAAATCTCAACTCCAAATTGAAATGAACCAAACCTCTAGGGTACACAACAAATCATAGAGAGAAAACTAGAAAATCAAACTCTATCCTTCTTCTAACTCTATGGATCCATAAAATTAAATTGAATGCAAGCACATGAAACTAACATGTAAGCCCATGCAAATACATGCAACTCACGTGTAAGAACATGTAAAAGAATGACACTACCTCTACTTTGATACCAATTGTTCTAGGAAAAGTACCCATATGACATTCTTAGCAGTTGAATCATATATTCACAAAATTATTAAGTATTGAAAAAATTCCACATTATCCATTAAAGGAGATTAACACATTAATTTGGTCTAAAAAAATCAACTACATTTTGGTAAGAAAATAAGACACAGAAAATTAAAAATGAGAAAGACATAACATAAATCAACCACAAGGGGTGGTGGCCTATCTCGATTGGCTAAAACATCATGTTGCAGATAAGAGGTCATGAGGTCTAGTCTCCCCCTCATCTTCATGGTACTAGAGGCATGCCACACTAATGTCATCGGTCACGTGAATTTTTTTTACCAATGGCATTGCAGTTTATAGGGGGGGGCTGCCTGATTCTTGCAATTTATAAAAAACCTATAGGAAATATAATTAGAGAGAATACCATGGGAAAAGAATTTTGGGAAAATCCCATCCTCCTAAGAACCAAATGAATGTATTATTTAGCATCAATTAGCCTACTAAAATATAATATCAAGAAAAAAACCTTTCTTAATTATTCCTTTCTTAATATTTAAATATTTAATATAATATCTTGAAAATACACATTTCTTACTTACACTATCCGATGCCTCCAACATATCAAGATGGGAAAGAAAACCACATAATGCATTACATGGGGCTTAAATAAGGTTAAAAAATACCATGATATAAATTCTCACATCACATGCATGAATCCATCTCAAAATTGAAAATAACTCTTATGTAAGCTCATCTTTGACATATATTAAGTAATTTGGCATGTATAACTCCCAACTAATTCCCCATGAAGCATTAATCACATCTAATTCCAAGTTAATAAAAAATCTCTTATAAGTCCACTATGCAACTCCCTCATTAATGCTCTTACATGCCAACCACTATCTTTATCACAAATACTTTTACACATCATTCATGACAAGATGTTATCTTATAAATATATTTACACATGTAAATGATAAAATAAAAATAAAGCACACATGACATAGCGGCCAATGCATAAAGTAGGTCCATCCCATCTTATGAGTGTAATATCATAAAATTGCACCCCTTGAAATTTCACATACATTCTTGCATCTTCTTTAGTGTCCACTCCCCTAGCATTTGTGTAGGCTCATTTTAGCCCCTGCATCAGCCTTTTCCCCTCTCAAGATGCTTGGGACCCCTTTTCAGTAGTTACCCTCGTGCGAAAACTTTGTGTTAAAACTTGTGCTTTTCCCATTCTCATTGTTTTGTAGCATGATGTGTCTGGACACTAACATGTCGTGTAGACGTCCGCACACCACGCTAGCATCCTGTGACATTTCAACATTCAAACGACTATTTCCAAACATTTTTGTTGGTGGTAATGGCTCAGGATGCCCTAAAACAACTCAAGAAGCTTCTTTTCCCCCTTTAAAAGTCATCTCTTCAATCCATTTGGCCTTCTTCTCTTGTTATGCTTCTATCTTGGACAATCTCCCATCTTGCTCTTGCTTGCACAACTCTCTTGTTTGTTACAATAGCCTTCTATAGCACTTTCAAGGTCTCTTGGAAAATCTATTTGCAACACTCTCAAGCTCTTATAATGTTCTTTTCTCTCTCCCTTTGGATTCCTTAAGCCTTGTAGCTAATATCTCCCGTGTCTTGTGCTTGTGAGCATCTTGGGATTTCACACATCCCCTACCTATTGCATCTACATTTTGTGATATGGGTTCTCCACCTCAAGTGAGGATTATTTTTATCACCTATATTTTGTGATATGGGTTCTCCTCCTTGAGTAGGGATTTCTTTTATCACTCTTGCATTCACTTCATTTCTATCTATATGGTCCCAACATTTTCTCCAAATCTTACGCATGCAGGTATTGAAGACATTCATTTGTTGGAGGCTTCATTACTTGGATTGTTGTGAGAAGTTTTCTTTCTCTATCCTCTTTAGTTCTATCATTTACTTTACCTTCATTTTTGTTACATTTCATGACTTTCCCACATTCTGGAAGTTCTTAGCAGTCTAATTGTTAGTAGTCACTTTGCCATTTTCTATGAAATTCTTGATTTTTGGTCCGTACGAGATGCCAGTGTGCCTTTGGGATGACAACACGTCACACTATCATCTATATTTTGTGTTGATGTCCTTTGGTCGAGAACTTGCTAGTTTTTCTAGAAAATCTTGGTGACTTTCTCTTTCTGATTCTAGAACTCTTGTGTTGTTTCTTGAGGCAGTTTAGGGTAGCTTTCTCCTTGGGAATATCTTGAGACTAAAGAGACTCATGAGTAGTGAATCCCCCTTCTCTACATCTTGGTGAACCTAACATGAACACCCTTATATATATATATATATATAAAGGACAAATCAAAGATTTATCCTTTCCCAAAAAAAAAATTCAAGGCGTTGCATCGAACCCCATTCCATGTTATCAATAGTGATATACGTTAACCTTCGGTCGGCTTGTCCATATCTCTATTTCAAAATATACTTTATATCTTTCTTACTTTTATCCCTTTCTAGCTTTGTTAAGAAGCTTCAACAAGTTCTCTTACAAGTGTGTGAAAGTGATTTTTTCTCTCCTTTTTTATTGTTCTTTGTTGATACCTCTCCCAAAATTCCTCCTAAGGATGTTTTAGCACAAGAGGATGAAATCATTGATACATTTCTTAAGGTTACTATTGGAGATCAAGATTGCACCCTTTAGGCAAGTTGCACTTGTTTATCTTGTCGCAACATGGAAAAACTCTCTGGTTTATGGGTAAACCAATTAGAGAGAGTGAGTCTCCAGAGTGGGTTGGTTCCCTTCTAACTAATCACCTAATCTATTCACCTTCAGGGGAAAGGGGAGTAGGAAGAAAACTAGAAATCAACACCTACAACTTAAGATGATCAACTAGATTTTGAGATTCTGACAAAACTTAACTCACAACAATTCTTTCAAAATAATTAACTCTCACAATTCACCTTATTTCATTTAGCTCATTAGTATTTTTCATAAAGACTCCATGGAAACTGAATACAATATGCAATCTAAACCTATTGCAAAACCTGATAATCACCCACAACAATAGGACTAAGAAGGATTTGCTAATCTAAATCACAACAAAATCTATCACTGTGAGCTCATGACAAGAGAGACAGAAAAGGAGAAATTTGTTGCTTTTATTACAAAGTGAAGGAATAAGACATCAAAATTTGATTCAAAATGAGTTTACAAAACTCTCAAAGTGGCCAAAGAGCAAGAAACTGAAAAATTCTAAACCCCGAGAAAATCAAGTTTTTTTAGATTTATAGGCATAAAGTGACCCATGGTGCAAAAATAGAAAAATCAAGTCCACTGTATCATCAAAAAAACAACCCATTATGCATTTTCAAGCTCAAGGAAAAAGCCTGAAATGAAGGGGCTCGAACTACTCCAAATTGCTTCACAAAAATGGAAACTTCTCACCTCCAACAAGTTGATCCAAAAACTCCACAAAATCGGGTCCAAAACTACCTAGAACTAAAAAATGAAAAGTTCAAAATGCCACCTCTTTTTCAAATCCACCCAGGAACTAAACTCAAAATAGAAATATTTATCTCATTCTTTTATCAAACTGCATTTATAAATAGAAAATATTAAGATAATTTATAGAAACATTATCTTAACACTGCTTTACAATATCTTGCAGTTTTGATTTTCTCAAAAAGAAAACTCCCATTGTTCTAATTTTTTGCAATTTGACTTTGATTCTTTTGATTTTGCAAATAAAAAAATAAAACATTGATATTTGCAAAAATCAAAACAACTTGCTAAGGCTTTCATGACATTTGATTTTTCTATAAAAAATCATAAAAAAACTAAGGCCATGGGATATATGGTAAAATCATAGAGGACTAAGGCATAATAAAGGCTCAACCTAGTATGAAGGAGCCAAGGTACATATGATTTTCCCATAAAAATCAAAAAGGAAGGTATAAGGTTGTTTGATTTTCTTTAAAAACCAAGGAAAAGTAGCCTAAGGTATGTCAACCTAGGCATGAAATTTTAAACAAGGCATTAATAGAGGCTTAAATAACGTGATAAAAGGCCCTTTTTCGAATTAGGGAAAAAACCCTAAATCAAAACAGCAAACACCTTGATTTTTGTCCCTCATTTGTATCAACCATTCTTTTGGAAAACAACTCTACACAAACGGACGACATTGGAGAGCTAGGGTTTTGACCTCGCAAGCTCAATTCTTGTTGTTTCTGGGTGATCTTTGTGAAGATCTTCAAGAAAACATGGAGGGAAGTGTTTATTTGTTGCAATATTGAAAATAAACCCCATTTCAAGCCCTTTTTTTAGCTTTTAAGCTACAACTTTGAGCATCTTTTTTTATGGATTTCATTTTGTTTGCTTCATGTTAATATCCTTTCTCTTCTGAGGCCGATAATGAGGAATATTCAAAGCTTTTATGAGGACATTTGAGCACTTTCTCCAGCAACAAAAGGTGAGTCCTTTACTATTCGATGCTTGCACTATTCTTGTTTTCTTCAACCAATATGATGCTCACCTTGAGCTTAATGAGGGAAATATATTGAATGTTTCAATTTTCCATGTTCTTGTGTATTAAAACGTCAAAAACTTATGTGGAAAGAAGAACTCTTGCATTTAGTTCATGATGGTTGTGGGCTTCTATCTTTGTGTTTTCCATTTAAATTTTAGAAAAAATGGGCTCAAACCCTAGCTTGTGACTCTTGCCTATCATGCATTGTATTTGGCATTATGAAGAATACAATTACTCTTTAACGAAGAATATTTACCTTGAAAATTTGAGATTTCATGTATGACAACTCATATTTCCAATGAGTTGAAACTGTCTCTCGAACAAAACAATCTTCATTTCATTTCCTCATGAAAGAAAACAAATCCACTCATTTTGCATATATATTTCCCTCTATGGAGAAGCATTCCAAATTTCAGCCATATGGAGTTTGCAACTTCTAAACAATGGAAACTGAGTGTTGCTCTCTGTATTTTCACTTTTAATCTCCTCATTGTCTAAATTTTTACTAGAGTTTTGTGAAACATAAAACTAGTGGCAGCCTTTAATGGAGATGTTGTGTGTGGATCTTAATTGTGAATGGCTTTAAAGCTCCAAGCTCTAGAAAATCATTATTTTAGTCTTGTTTATTTCCACTAAACTCCATGGCTTTGGCATCAAAATGTTGCAACAGAACTTTGAATTTGTGTCCCACTTCAATAATTTTGTTCCACATGCCAAACTGTCTCTTTTAGAGAATGTGCATATTCAACATTGGCTTCTCACTTTTATGCTTTGTAGCTCCATTTTGTATTTGAATCTTGACTCAAAACCCTAAATGGGTATTGTGGCTTATGAAGGAGAAAACTTCCTTTCCATGTTGTTGGTATGAGAACATAAATTAGGGTTTTCTCCATTATTTGAAAGACTCAAACTCTGCCATTTGAAATTCCACCACATAGAATTATGTGGGTTTCCTCTTTCCATCTCAAAATGGGTTTGGTTGCATTTGTTTCACTTCAAAACTCTAGCTTGTTTGACATTGGATTATCATGGCATAAGTGCATTATTTTGAAAAAACAAGATGACTTAATTTCATATTATTGTTGTAGCTCCACTTACTTGCTTTCAGAGTGCAAATTTTACCCACTTAGCAGTATTCTTAATGATGCAAGTTGATATGTTTTTCAAGTGGTTTCATGTGTATATCAACAATTATTTGTTTTTATTTTTCTTGAAATTCACAATATAGTAAACTCAA
Source organism: Sequoia sempervirens (assembly GCA_007258455.2). Taxonomy (NCBI): domain Eukaryota; kingdom Viridiplantae; phylum Streptophyta; class Pinopsida; order Cupressales; family Cupressaceae; genus Sequoia; species Sequoia sempervirens. Next base: position 7,784 of record VDFB02326198.1, on the reverse strand, counting down.
CTCCATTTGATACCTTCTCAATGACTTATCAAATAAAAATATTTTCCATACCTTCATGCATCTTCTGACTGCACTGTTTATATGCCACTGTCATGTTGTCTTGCACTCACTTTCTATATTTGGATATTTCACAAAATGCACCTTCAGCTTCATATTTAAATGAAATAATGTTTTTTTGTCCCTTTAGTTGGAACATTGAAAACTCTAAACAAACACATTTACTTCTACAAATTTCATTGATTAATGGCACTGCCTCAGGCTATGTTCAACTCAGAATTCAAACATCTTGAAGACACGTTCCCAAACTTTACTCCCTATTCAGCTTCCCACTGTAGAAATGAGATAGTGCAATGCAACAGGTCTGAGTGTTATGTTCTACCCATTTCAGTGAAGTTTCCAGTAACCCATTTGCAACAAGTTTGTACTTTTATTGCTTGACATACCCAAAGTCTTTTGCTTTCAAAATCTCCATTTGGCATTTTAATTGCTTTTCACTTGTAATGAAGATGAATTTTTCACTTTGGCCTTCTACATTTCCATGTCTCCACTTATGAAGAAGCAAAAGAAGCTATTTCATGTATGATATTCCTACCATAATTCTTCAATGTGTGCACCCCATAGGTTCTTCTTTTTAGTCTATTCACACATTAGAGTACTTCAAAACTTGCACAAATATAAAGCATCAATTATCCATTCATTATGTTGTATACTCCTTTTACAATGCTTGTATTTGAAAAGCGGATTGTATCTACAGGTATAAAAGAATCCTTCTTTTATGAATGTTTTCCTTATCAATGAATCATATCATAGTGTAGAAACACAAATATGAACTGTGTGCCCTTATTTTGTCTCAAACATAATGATGCTTCCCTAAGAAAGATTATTGTTCCTCTCGCAAGTATTCCATACAAACATCCACTATGATGTTCACATATTACCTATATGTCGATGATGACTCCTTTGCACTTTATGCTATGGCTTTGTCAATCTCACTTTTCAGCCATTTAGCTTTGCACTTTCGATACTTTGTTACTTCCAATTTTGATAAAGCACCATGATTGTTGCCTCACAATTTAATGATTTCCTTTGTGAGGCACTTAGATAACTATGCATATGGTGAACATCCCACTTTTCCACTCTATGAGTAGAAAATCCTTTGTTGTCCTCTTGCTTCATGGTTTCTCTTTGGTATACATACTTCATCACTATACTTGCATTTGAATATTTTTCTTCATTTTCCACTTAATAGATGATGGTTCCACCAATGTGCTCACTTTGAACACATAAACAATAGAAAATAATTGTATGGCAGCAATTGAAGATGTAAAACATGATGACAAGTATCATTTGAAGAGACAAAACAATGTCAATACAAGTATTTGATTACAAACAAAACTCCTTAAATGATGCACTCTTTATAATGATCCACTTGAGAAATTGATCATTTGTGATCTTCAATTCATTGCACCTTCAGAATTGATTGTCCTGAATGGTCAATTGCTTGAGTTCTTATGGTATTTATGATGCACTCTGTCAAATGAATATCTCCTTTTAAGCAATTTTGAATATGTTGCTTTCTCAATCCCTCTTTGAATGCTTGAGGGATAGCATGCTAGGTCTCAACCCTTGTGGGAGCCTGTTTTACACCACATGCTTTATGATATTCAAATTGGGTCAGCAACATGACTTTTCCTATACCTACACATGGAAACAAATGATGTTAGATTTAAGCAATATATTATTATGATTTTTCCTCCTTGGATTTTCTCACACCTCTTACTCTTGCACAACTGTTTCAATATATCAATAAGCAACATTCTATATTATTGTTGATGATTCATGTAGGAATGTCCATAATCGGAGCTCTAACAACTTTTAACATCTCTTGCAGGTCTACAAGGAGCTCGGGAGCAAGGAAAGATGCACAATTCCGGAATCAACTGAAGACATTAGGAAATGATGATTATGTTCCTTCTTATGTGACTTCTTTTCTTTCATATTCAGTAGTGTAGAATTTTCCTATTGATACATTGTCACAGCTACTCCCATGGCTTGTGTGGGACATTTGGTTCTTTATTAGCCAATGAATACAAATACAACATTTGTGAAATACTTGTTCAATTTTGTGCTTTCTCCTTTATGTACAACAATGTTTGAACATTGTAATTGAATATCAGAATGAAAGCATCTCATTTCCATTTCATGCAATACTCAATGTTGTAATTGATATCAGACAAATTAAACACATTGCATTTTAAAATTCCACAATAACTCAAACACTTGTAATGGTTAAACATTTGTAGAGGTAAATTGAAATTATTCACCTTAAAATGAATCCTTGAATAACTAGCTCTATCAAATCGAGTTGTAGTGAAAATTTGATAACAATTACTCTACCTTATATTCATTCCAATGCACTCTCTTTTGGAGATGATGCATTTGTGAATGGTGAATCTCTTCATTCCAATGCACTCTCTTCTAGAGACGTTGCATTCGTGAATGATGAATCTTATCTTTGTTCTGATACACTCTCTTCCAAAGATGATACATATTAGTGAATAATGAATCTCTTCTCTATTCCAATGCACTCTCCTCTAGAGAAGATGCATTAGTGAATGATGAATCTCCTTCCACATTTGATCCTCCTTGGATTGATGTTGAGAATATTTCTTCAAATAATTATTCTACTAGTTGTGATGATTTTGTAAATGTAATTTATGTCTTTGTTGCCCCTCAAAGGCCTAAGAGACTAGTCATTTACCTAACTCCAAATAATCCTTCTCCTAAAAGGATTTGTTTTATTGATGGTGTTCCATTTGATAGTGATTCTTCTGATATTTCTAAGGCTCCCTCTTATAGAGTGGTAACCCACACTTATGACAATAGAATGAATAAACAACCAATCCTTCTTCAAGCTCCTAAACCTATGACTAAAGCACCCAGTGATTAGAATCTTGTCAAGCAACTTCAAGTTACTCCAACTAAGATCTCACTATGGGACTTGCTTCAGTCTACTCCCATTTATCAAGGTATGCTTTAGGAAGCCTTGCAAAAGATCCTCTTGCCTGCCTCTGCTAAGCCGATGGATTTTAATGCATTGATGACTCATATTCATGTGGATTCGCCAAATATCACGTTCTACCCATAAGAACTCCCACCTCCGGAAGTGCAAAAGCAAGCATACCCTTTGATGATTATATTTAACATTAATAAATTAGTATTAGACATACTCTCATTGATGTTGGTTCGGCACTCAATTTATGTAGCATTGATCTATTACCTAAGATCTATATTGATTACGTATACCTTGATATTTTATGCTACTCTAAATGTGTGAATCTAACTAAGAAACATAAAAGACAAAACACCAAGGACACCTCAAGATTAGCCAAAAGAGAGTTAGAATAAGAAAGGAAATAGATAAACAAAATAGGACAATATCACCTTCCTTATTGTTGGTTGCTCCTTGATTAGCCTTCGATTTGAATAGCTTGTGTGCTCCTTAGATGGTAGATTGAATGACTAAAATGCAAGATTCTATAGGCAAGATGACTAGCAAAGATGATTAGTTGATTGCAAATGCTTGAGGATTCAAATGGACAGCATGTAGGTATGGAAGTGAAAAGTGTTGAGAATACAAAATAACAGCATAAGGGTGCTCAAATCTAAAAGTGTTGTGAGGCAAAATGGCAGCATGGGTTATGAAAATCCAAAGTGTTGTGAGAAAATTAGCAGCATAAGGTTGGTATTTATAGGAGAATTTGAATTCTCTAGAGAATTCAAGGGTCAAGATTGCTCCAACAAGGCCAAGATGAAGGGCTATGGTGGGTTGAGAACCCACAAGCCCTCACATCTTGACATGTGGAGGGTGAAGTGGACAAGAGGATATGAGGTGGAGATGAGTTGTCAAGAGGGTACATGAGGTGGAGGAAGTACAAGTACCTTGCAAGTACATTGGGAGATGGGAAGAATCTTGGGTGAATAAAAGTGAATTTTAAATTCACAATGATTGGAAGAATCTAGAGGGTAAAAGGTGGCTCCAAAAAGGTGGGACTTGGTCACATGTGAAGATTGTGACAAGTCCAAGGCTGGTCGCTAAGCATGTGAAGATTAGACAAGTCCAAGGTTCTAGAAGCCTTGAAAGGATGGAATGTGAATTAAAAATTCACATATAAAGGAGGGGAATCTAGGACAAATAAAAAGGAATTAAAAATTCCTTGGAGAATGATTAGGCTTAATTAATAAGTAATTAGAGGATAATTAGGGGCTAATTAGGATTAAAAGCCAACTTGCAAAAGTTGGAGGATGTGACACATCTTAATCAAGGATTAGGTATGTGCACATCCTTACTCTAAAAAAGATTAAGAAATGGATTAGGATTAGATGAAAATGATGATAGGAGGAATTAAATAAATGCAATATTTATTTAATTTTATGAGGGTAAGGCATTTAATTATTAATTCTCAAACACTTTAGACGGCGTAATTAAAGATATTAATTAAATAATAGTAATATTTAATTACTAGGATGTATGGAGTGATTTTCTTAGATGAAAAGGTGACAACTTGGATAAATTATGTCCAATTTAGACGTCTACATTTTGCCCCTCTTTGAGATGGTGTTACGAAGTAGCATCATTTCAAAGAATATTAAAACACAGAACCTAGAAGAAGATGGTTAGATTGGAAAAGATGCCCCAGTCATTCAAAGAAGTGACTAGGAAGGAAGATGATGGGGGTGTGAAGAGTTAGGGATGAATGATGCCCCCTCGAGAGGACATGCGGGTTCAAGAGAACACGGGTGGGCTCTCGAAATAGATGATGTGATGCAAGGGGAGATGAGGAAGATGATGCAAGGTGATGGGGAAGAGAGTAAGTGATATGGAAATGGGTGAAGCACAAATGGATTTGAGGACAAAAGGTGATGTTGCCCCAGTCAAGGTACAAGCCAAAATGGGTTGATGATGGATGGAGTGTAGTCAATGAGGGAATTAAAGATCCCAAGACAACATGAGGATAGGGAAGGATACATCCCACTGAGTGGTATTGACGAGGGAAGGATACATCCCAAAACACCACTAAAGGATAGGGAAGAATACCTCCCGATGATGATGATGAAAGTGTTGTTGATGAGGGAAGGATACATCCCAAAACAACACCAAAAGGATAGTGAATGACACTAATGGATGATGATGATGATGATGGGTCAAGGCTGGTAACAAGACTGAGAAGTAGACCAAAGATATGGTTAGATGATTCGGGCTAAGTGGAATGGATGGAGATTGGATAGAGATAAGGATGAAGGATGAATGATGGATGGGTGGGGGGATACATGCAAGACGATAGAATGGAGAACGAGATGCAATTCTAAATGCAATTTATCATCTTTGGAGCACTGGTTTTTGCTATAGCATCAAACACAAGACACCAGGGTATGAAGAACCAAGGCGTAATTGTGTCTAATGCATCAAATAAACATAACAGACAAGAAGGCTATCCCAACACCCCAAGGTCAGAAAGACCTTGGTCGGGCTAGGTATTGAGATAACCACAAGCACAAAAGGATGTCCCAGCGTAACACAAAACCCCAAGGACCTTGGTGGGTACCACGTGGGACAACCAAGAAGACACAACAAAAGAAAAGATCAAGATATGCCCCTCTGTGGACCAATCAAAACACACCATAATATGATGGATTATGGCCCTTGGACAAGTGATGATAGGGAGCTCAAATGACAAACAAAACCAAAAGCATCAAAAGATTGCAATCAATTTCAAATGTCCCTTTGCCATAGGATCAAGGGATAGATGGGATTGATGAGGTCTGTTAGGAAGGATACATCCTGTTGAGACCAAAGATGATGGATATTAAAAGATCGTTATGACGCGGGATGTTCAAAATCGATTGGATCTCATGATACAAGTGGATCTCGTTTGTTAAGAACCAGCTAGATAAGGGCATAGCTCGATGACACTCCACACAAGGAGACAAGACACAACCTAAAGACCCAGGGGCTCGGGGGCCGATCAAAGATTGGCCTTGCCTACGAGAAAGCGCAGAGCCCTCGTAGTTCGATGAAATGTGGATGACTAACCAAGATGGAGACATTGATGGATGGTAAAGACGGGACAGACAATAGGAACAAGAGTTGAAGACTGATGATGGAACCCCGGGGGCGGAGCAAATGATCGACCTTGCCTACGTGAAAGCGCAGGGGCCACGTAGTTCGACTAAAGACCGACAACAAATTATGGATGAAAGAGGATGAGATGACCCTAGATAAGGGGATAAAATGATTGGACCGACACGATGGGACAAGATAGATGAATGATGAAGTGATAAGATAAATGATGTTGGACGATAGTGACTATAGAAAGCTCAGGGATGGGATAGTTAGCCAAATCATCAAAGATGAAGTGGGCAAATGACATGCCATATAGATGAATGGTGAAATGATGAACGATGAGATAGAAAAGATGTGCAAAAGAAGCAAAAGTGATGATGATAAGATGGATGACATTGGATTGCATGGGGTAAAGCCTATAGCTAGATACCAATGACAAGGGATTAGGCGATGGGATGAGGGGAGGGGATGGGGGGGAGGAAAAGGGATTGTTTGGGTGAATTGGATAGAGGGATAAGGATTTGGATGAGGAAAAGGTGACCAAATGGGTAGATGACTCAGAATGATTTGGATGCTTGGAACAGGTGGAAGATTACCGAATGAGTGCGGATTGGATCAAGATGCTCGAAAGCAGTGTAAGATTACCTTAATGAGGTGCGGATTTGGATGCTTGGAACAGGTGGAAGATTACTCAGAATGAGTAAAGGATTGATCAAGATGCTTGGAACAGGTGGAAGATTACTCAGAATGAGTAAAGGATTTGGATGCTTGGAACAGGTGGAAGATTACTCAGAATGAGTAAAGGATTGATCAAGATTATGGAATGAGAGGTGGAAATGATAGAAGGAGGTTTGATGAATGTTTGAAATGATAGGAGGTTCGATGAAGTGTTGAGATAATAGATGAAAGTTCGAAGCAGATGAATGGTTACATGGAATGAGTGAATAGATGTATTAGAATGGATGAATGGGACAAAATTGAAGAAGATGGAGGGAAGGATCTTAAGACTTGGTTGCAGATGGATGAAAGCCCAGATTAGGGGTTTGGCTAAGCTCAGATTGGGATAAGATTAAATCTCAGATGAGGATTGGATCGAAGACTAGAATGATTGAAGGATATGATTGAATTGATTCTACACCGAGTTCCGGGGCTTTAAGGGACGTAAGGTGTTGACAAGCAGATTTTTCCAAATTTGGTAATTTTCAAAAATTGTCAAATTTTGCCATTTTAGGAAACTTCATGGTCGTATGTTTGAGAGTCCGAATTTTTTCCAAGAAATACCCATTGGTGAGATAGGATGAATTGCCAACTAACATCCCAGATTCGAGATATGCACATTGAGTTATGAGCAAAACTTTTTTTTCAAAAAACACTAAATTAGGATTTTGGGGGTCAAGATGAAACTTTGAGGCCCCAAAAATGGGTCAAAACGGAGTCCAAAACTGGTTGGGAATCCACTCGTTAGCTCATAACGCAACTACCTGTCAAATTTCAGCTCAAACGGACACCCGAGTCAAAAGTTATGGCCTTCGGAAGTGTCAGGGTAAAAATCAAAAATCGATTTTGAAAAATCGAAGACATGGGTTTTGTTCGCGGAGGAAAATGAGGAACTGGGTCGAAATTAGTTTGGAAAAAAAAAATCCAAATTTAGCAGGAAATT
>VDFB02326197.1:0-23261 GCA_007258455.2 Sequoia sempervirens | reverse complement strand
GAAATTAATTTTGTCATTCAACCAATCATCTCTGGAGCTCTCCTCATTCAACAACACGGGTTCCGGGACTTCATCCTCAGTTATTGCTTCATTATTTTTAGCCAAATATTTGCACAACCCCTTTCCTTTCTTGCTGGCCTTGATCAATCCCGATCTCGAAGATCATACCTAGATCTTTATTATCCAGCTTAGCCTTTCTCAAAGGATTTCAATTCCTTCCATATTATATTCACGTATGACACTAGGCAACACAAACAATCACCCACAGCCTTGGATATGAGGTGTCAAAACTTCTTCAACCCCTTTACAATAGCAAAAGATTGCTTCTCCACAAAATTATACTTCACCTCATAATATTTTAGAGTGTGTGAATAGAAGGTGATGGGAAATTATATTTTATCTTCGTCATCCCTATGCATCAATAGCAAATATACTGAAGTACCACCAAAAGACATACATGAAGCACTATTTTACGTAGCCCATACACCCAAATACCTAGAGTCAGTATTGACTCTTTAATTTTAAAGGGATTTTCAGCCCCTCATAAGTCCATTTTGAAAACCGTATTTTTCAACATCAATGTGGGATGGGTCAAACAGAATCCCCGTGAAAGTCTAGTGTATAAACCGTCAAGGGGACGGAGCGAAGATTTAATTCTTTGGATAGGAGGAGCGTTCATCTTCTTTTCCTCAGCGAGGCGAAGGCCTTCTTCCCAACCTGTCACTTCTTGAGAAACTGTCGGCCCACACCGACTTCAACCAGCCCCAGCTTCCCATTGGTTTCCCATTTGAGTCCGGCATGCCCCACTTGGTGGTGAATGTTGTTTTGTGTTGGTCCTCCTCTCTCAAACAAATCTGATTATAACCAAAGAAACCATCTAACATTGAAAACATCTCAGAACCAGTGACTATTTGCAGAATTTCCTCCATGGAAGGCAGAGGGTAATGGTCGTTTAGGGATGCTCTATTTAGGTCTCAAAAGTTGGCGCACATCCATATATCACCATTCTTCTTCCGGACCAGCACCAAGTTAAATACCCAAGTGTTGTGTTTGATCAGGAATACTATCTAAGATTCAATCAACTTCTATAATTCTTGAGCCATTAATGACTAGATCTTTGGATTTATTGGCCTCTGCTTTTGATGCACGGGCTTTACTCCCTCTAGTATCTCAATGGTATGTTGGATAATCTCGAGATCATATCCCTTAAGATCATCATATGACCATGCTACCACATTCAGATACTTCTCACAAAAATCTTTCAACCTTTCTTTGTTCCTCTATGAGACTCCCTTTCTGACCTTAAGCTTTTTATCTTCTCTGACACACAAATCAATGTAATCACCTTTATTAGCTACAAGCTTTCTCTTGTCTATTCTTGCATCATCGAAATCAAATTGATTCTCAAGAGTGACCAAACCTCTGGGAAGCTTGTTTGACCTTAGTTGGACCACTTGACCTTCATAGGCCTCAACGATCTTTGGCTATAATTGGTCAGAAAATTCTCTAGACAATTGGAGAAATGATGTGATATGCTCATCACTATCAAAAACTTTCCAATTCTGATCATTATCTGGGATCGAAGGCCACACAATCACCTGCACTGAATGTTTGTTATCAATTAACTCAAAAGTTGGCTCAAACTAAGATCTGACAATTGCCATTCGATTTGCTTTAGAGTTTTTCTCTCTAGAGTTTTCAGTTGAAAGCCTCGAAGCCTTCAATCAGGTCCCAGACCCTATGTCGATATGATCTCATATAGAAATTCTTGGCAACTGAAAACCCTCGGACTTGGTTAACCACCAATTCTAAATATCTAAACACTTGTATTTGTTTGGCACCAAATTATTCTACTAAGCTCAAGCCATGGACAAGGCCTTCATACTCTGCTTCATTCTTCAAGCACACAAACTAGAAATGATATGACCTTAAGGTCTTCTCTTTGGATGGAGATACCAAACATATTCCGGCATCAACTCCTACTCTGTATCTTTCTTGGTCAAAGTGCAAGGTCCATAACTCTAAGGTCCCTTCACTCCCAAACTCCTTAGTCACTCTAGTCATAATCTAATCCTCCTTGTGTATGACATAAATTCCTAGATCAGTTGCATGATAGTTACCAAAGGGGTCTAAATATATGAATTCATTCAAAAGAGCCTTTTCCTTCTTAGTCTAGGAACTACTTGCTTCTTCATCCTCAAGAAGTTCAACATTGGGCATCTCTTCCAGGGTAATTGAGGTATGTGTTGCCTCAAAATTGATCATGGATTCATCAACCACATGCTTGAAATGCAAAGGTTCCACTTCTATCTTCATCTTAGCTCCATGGTTGGATCTTAGGATTAGGTGCGACCAGTTCAAAGAGAGGTAACCTCCAACACTTGTAGTAAATTCTTAGGACAGACATATCTCGAACATAGGAGGGACATCAATAAGCACAATATCTTGATTCACAATAGTGATGGGGCAGGCAAGCAAGATCATAGGAAATCCTTTGATTACCCCGACGGTTTCAACTTGGCTCTCATCAAGTTGCATAACTCCCTTCTTAAGAGGCTCATACTTGAGTCACATGGCTTCAGCTACTTGCTTGGGCATGACGGTGGTGCTAGCACTAGAGTCAACCAGACAATTATGCAATAGTTTTTTATCAATGATAAGTGTTAGATAGAAAGGCTGGGTTTAGGCTTACCCTCTTTTCCAACCTAATTTTCCATTGACTGAATTGCTAAAACTTTATTCGGGCCTAGATTGGTTGGCTTATCTTTTGGGGGTTGCTCAAGCATCTTCATGCCCTCCTCTCTTGATAATGCTTTTTGTAATAGTTGCTTTTGCTTTGGGATGTCTAGCATATCCCACAAGGAAACATTTGTAGAAGACTTCCTTAGTTGTTCCACCATGTTGAATGGCATACATGACTAATGAGCTATGGTAGTTGGCTCCTTCTACTTTGCAACTAGTACATCCAGCTGTTTGGAAACTTGCAGGGGGAATGTGGGAGCTTTTGCTTTCAGAGGAAGTGGATTTTTGGAACCTAGAATAGGGGCCCCAAACTGCTGCGGAATTGATGACACAACTATCGATGGACCGAGCATTGGATTAGGTGCCCCTTTAGTTTGAAAGGATGTGAATTCTCCAGTGAGCCTCCTCTTGGAATGAGTATTATAGTTTGACTGTACTTGCGATGCTTGGGTCACCGGGATGTCATTTGGGTATGCCAACTCCTCTTCCTCCATCCAAGGAAAAAGTGTTTAATTCAAAGCTATATCTAGCTCCTACTCTATAGACATTCCTTACATTTGAGCAGTGAGAACTTTGTTCTCCATTTGTTGAGAAGCATATGTATGACCTTTGGTATCAGGCATTATGCCTTGGCTACATTGCTCTGCTATCTTTTGCTATAAATTTCCTCACGGGAAATTTTGGGGCATGTGTACATCATTGCATGGGAAGCACAATGGATTAATCTCCTCGGCAAGATTGTGTTGTCCCACTACTAGCTCTTTGTTCGCACTAGGATAGATGCATCAGCATGGTTATGGGCATGACTTGATTACTTTGTTAGGCTTGGGAATTACTGCACGATCTATCCTGCCATTGATTCTACTAATAAGGAGGTTTTCCACCTTGGTAGTTTTGATAAAGCAAGCTTTTGGTTGGAATATTGTTGCCACTTCATATTGGTTAACTCATTTTCATGGACCACAACTGCTCCTTCATGTCGTTCATCTCAGCTGCTAGGAGATTAGGCACTAGAGCCACACTCGATGTCGTTCTCGGGTACACATACATAGATTGGGGGGCTACGGAGGTGCTGGTTGAAGCTACCTTAGGTTCTACTGCAATCAATTTCAGGAAGAATGGAATAATAGGTCGTGGTGCCAACTTTCTAGTGGAAATAAGATTTTTCTCCACGGTGATGGAAAGGCTATATGCATCAGGTAAGGTATTTTTGCTGAGAGATTGCAACATCACAAAAATATCAACATTTATAGACTTCAAATAAAACACAAATTCTAGATCTGGAGGTGGCCGACTGCCGACAGGGACCCTCTACCAAGTTGCATGAAACCAAGCATTGAAATTGGCCAAAGCTTCATGAGGAGCCCGCTTTATATGAGCCAAATGGAAATATAGCGAAGATCTGTCACCATTGTTTGAGAAGCTAAGTAGAAAGGATTTACGGTGATCCCAATTTCCAATTTTATTAGCTGGAAGAGTATGATACTAGTCCAATGCCTTCCCTCTGAAAGAGATTGCGAGCAACTGCAAAGCCACATTCTAGTTCGTAATGCCATGGTCTAGACAAACATCAGCCACATCTTGCAGTGCTGCCTGGAGTTTACGAGATGTTCCCCAGTGAATTTTAGGATAACCTTTAAAGCGAGAGAGAGTTGATTAAGTCCACCGAGGTGCTACAAGGGGGTATTAAAGGAACTCTACCAACATCCTAGGCTACAAAATTTCTAGCCATCTGCGCAAGGGGTGGAGGAAGAGGCAGAGGGGATGTATTAGCTTAGTGACCTTTCACCTTGATTGAAACTAGTGGTGGTATGAGTAGACTAGGGGTTTTTGCAGTTTGAGATATAGTGACGAGCCTATGGCTCATACACTCTTTTGGATTGCGAACGTTTTAGTTCATCCCACCAGGCATGCCAGAAAAAGAATTGTTGACACAAATGTTTGCAGGCAGCAGCCTTATGGGAAACTTAGCTATTGGGGGGACTTGTGCGAGTAGCTAAGTGACCTCCAGGATTTTATCGAAGCTGAATGTTCATTTTTTAATGGGGGTTAAGAAAAGGGAAAGGAGATAAACATGAAACAAACAAATCTAAACTAAGGAGATGCGCTAGATCAGTGATGAAATAAACAAGCACATTGCAGGAAAAAAGGCTCGAACAATTATAAACATATATCAAATGAATGAATTTTAGCACCACAAACATAAGAACATCAAAACATTTGCATAATATAACCCTTACAACATGAGAATAACAAAAAAGAGTAGCATCACGATTTGTATTACGCTAAGCTATATATAAAGATTACAGAAGCTTGAAATAGATGTCCATATATCTCAGAAATTGCTAGCACAATCTAATGTTCTATGAAATACTTGAAAATAGAGAGACAAAGAGATAATGGCACAGTCTGTAAATCCAACTTTAACAATAAAACACTACAGAGGCTAATTCCTAATGCTCGGGAAAGTTTTTCCGCTCATCCAACAATAACCCACAAATGAAGAAATGACTGCTTAAATTAGCCAGCCCACCACCTAGAGGTTCCAATAGAAAAGATGCTCTAGCGTAACCATCAACAATAAAGATTCCCCAGTGCAAGCAATAAAAAAAATATTTTCTAGTGTCGACGCCAATAGAAAGGATGGAAAAATAGCACACCGGCTGGAACATTCCGGGGAGATATGGGCCATGCGACAGTAAAAAGGAAAGGACACGTGGAAGAAAAAAGGAAGCTATTGCAAGAACCATAGAACAAAAAGAACTGGTGCTTGAACTAACGCCACGTGGAAAGCTCCCAGAAGAAGAAGTTGCGATGTGGGTCCCAGTCAGAATGGAAAGAAAACTAAAGCGACGTGTCACATAGTCAGAGCTCGACAAAAGAAAAAGAAGCATCCTGAAGGAAAGCTCCGATATGATGACATGTGTCGGTAGCCAGAAAGCTATGAGCATTATTCAAAAGCAAAGCTGTAGACAAAGAAAAACCGTGAAGGAAGAGAGCGGTGCATGGATAATTATTCACACATACATCCCTAGTTGGAGCCACTGCTATAACTCTTAATTGTATCATTCCATTTCTGCTATGTTTAAGCCTGTGAGTTGTGATCCTTCAACATTATAGGGGTTTATGTTTTTGCCACTCAATTCACTCATATCATTCCCCTAAGCTTTTCGTTGGATTATGTTTACCTATTGATTGACTGCACCAAGTCACCATTTGAGCTAAATGATTTTTGTGCCCCTCACCATCATCCTTTACTGGCCCTATTTCTTAAGTCACCGGTTGTGCCTAGGATGACATCTTCCTTATGAATGACTTATGTGCATGTGTGGCTTTATACTTTATGAGAGTTTTATTCATGGTCTATCACTCATTGCACGCTCTGTTCTAGGATTTTACATCCAACTGGAGATGAGCGACACCCTTTCACTAACACCATGGAGATCTACTATTATGAGCTCATCACCCATTGCGGGTCATGCTTCATCCACCGTAAAGAAAATGGTGATGAGCGATGTTGTATTTTCTTTCCAAGCTTGGTTCATCACCTGTAGTGTGATTTGTTGCTCCTTTGGGATGGTAATTGGTGATGAGCAATGTTTGATTTTCATCACTGCGGGCTATCATCTCTTATTGCGGGTTGTGTCCTCAAGTTTGGAGGGTAACTCGCGATTAGCGACGTGGTTACCTTTTGTAACTCATCGCCAGTATTTACATTATTGTCGGTTGGATGTCACCTTTCGAAGAGTAACCCATGATCGCCAATGGGTTGTGTTCTCCCATTGCCCAAACATGGTTTATCTCCAATTAGGGCAGCATGCTGGAAGAGGACCCGCGATGAATGATGAAGAGTGGAAATCATTTGGTAAAATCTTCAGATCGTTAGATCGACGGCTAGTGGCTCATCGCTTGCTCTTTGGCCATCGCGTGATGATGTGTTGAGAAAAATTTCAAATTGGCGATGGGCGATGCTGCAGAGCTATGGTTAGGATTTTTCCATGATTCAAACGATCAACAATGGAGAGGGAAATGACGATCGGGTAAAGATGTGAATAGACATGTGGTTTCTTTAAAGCACTTCTTCATTGTTTCCTGGTATGGTTCGTAAAGCAAGTGGCGATTCTTAATCTACCTCGTCGATCAAGTTTTAAATCTGCAACGATCAATGACGAAGATTTGACATGTAGTAATGAAATTCTTGTTCACGCGAGCAAGCCAAGATGAACATTAATTGCAGAAAGTCTTACACTCTCTTATTTAATGAGGATTTACTGTAGATGAATCAAGTCATTCGCAAGGTTATAGCCAGATTTTGGAATTAATTGCTATAACTATAGGTGAGATGGAGTTGTAGGAGGTTGTAAGCGCTGCTAGGGTGGTGGCGCACTATAACTTGGGTTGTGAAGAATTTTGCTGCATATAAATGGGGATTGTCTAGAATTGTGGTCTTGATCCTTTTTCACTACCTGCACTGGTTATTGTGCTATTCAAAGAAGATGAGTGAACCCAAAATTCTTGTTGCATCAGTGTGGAGGTCCCGAAGACTCAGTATGCAAGAATCAATTGGATACATACCTAAGGATAAACTTCCCTCAACCGAGGCTCCTATTGTTCCAAAGAAGAGGAGTGTACACATAAAACCAGAGAAGGTGGCCCTCAGGAACACATATATTCTGCGGAGTCAAAGTGTTTCACAGAAACTGACTGAAGGAAAAGAGAAGGAATCTATGTTTCCAAAAGAATTAACGAGGTTTGGTTTGGGTCTTGGGGTTTGTTCAGAGAAACCCATCACTCCAATTCTAGTCTCTGATGGCTCATCGAGTGATGAGGGAGGAGTTGGCCCTAGCCCTAGTCAGTGCCATGCTTCCCTAGTGTCTTATAGTGACTTCGAGGACGCGATTGTGATTGCAACTCCACTCTCTATGGTGGAACCTGGCGAGGGTGGTTACTTTATGGCTGACAAAGCCAAGTAACACTCATGTCTCCTATTAGCGGTGTGGGGTTTTAGGTGATGTGATGTGGCTTTTGGATGGTGGGCTATGTGGTTCCTTTTGATGGTGATTGGTTCATGGATGTGTGTGGATAATTGCAATGGTGGTCAGTTTGAGTATTGGTGAATGTGCCAGTTTTGCTGATGCTTTTGGAAGGCTTGCATGGTGTCTTCGACAAATGGATTAGCGCTCATTTTTCCTTTTTTCTTTTCCCATGCTTATGGAATGATTAATATAACGGTTTGGGAATTAACCCCATTGAAATGAACTTTGAAATGAATGTCAAATGTAATTACATTTCAATCTAGATGCTTTGTCGCTCCCTTGTACTATAAAAGGGATTTCATGGCTCGATGTAAGGGGTTCTGGTCTGAAATCTTCCAAGTCCAGTTTTGTCAAAAATATAAGCCGACTATAGTAAGCAACGATAATGCTGAACACTTGATGAATTTACTGGCGAGTTGTCTTGGGTTTTAGGTCATATGGGTCATGATCTTAATAAGTTTTGTATCGATTACTGGTATTAGTATAGAATTCAAAATCCAAATTACGTGCTCTCCTATTGTATATTTTCATAGATTATAAATGAAATTATCAAGGATCTTTTCATCTATCATCAATCGTTCAAGTGGATGCATGCCCTAATTTCTTTGCTTTATCTCAAAGGGTTAAATAAATTGCTTAGGAAAAGTCATGGGTGTGTGAGAATTTACAAGGATTTGGTAAGAAGTAGTGTCTAGATAACATAAGTCTTTGCAATGTAAAGCATTATGGAGATAGTTTAAATATATCAAAGTTAAATAATAGGTGCATTTCTGGTTGTTTCCTATTTGACTCCATTCACCCAATTTGATGAGGCACTGGTGATTTATTGCTTGTTTAGTAGTAAAACAAATGAATCCCATATTAAGTTGTGGATTCAAAATCAGAACAATTTTTATAAAATCTTTGACATATATTCACATTCTTAGCAACATAAGCATTAATTCTTTAAAAGATTTGCCAATTCTTTAACGAGGTTAGTGTGATTGCATTAGAAGGAATGAATCTATAATGAAGTGTTCTTAAAACTTGATACACCAGATGAACACATTAAGGAATACCCTCCTTGGTCCTACGAAGCCTAAATTGTAGGAATAGAGATCTCAGATACCTCTATTCGTTGTGTTGACCACTAATTCTTGACGATTTTTGAATATAAAGGTTGACATCCTTTTAGAAAATTCCAAGATTAGCTGGAAAAATCACCAACAAACTATATGAATCCTAAATTCAATAGAATACTATATCAAAAGTATGGAGCCCTATATTCCCAAACTATATGAACCCTAAATTCAATAGAATATTTTATTAACAAGTAGAGAGCCATATATATACCCATTTCATATCTACTTTCACCTTTGCTTCCCAGTCTGCAACAAATGGCGCCGGCTAAAAAGATTCGAGGAGTCGAATCGGATTAAGGCAGATTATGAGGGGCAATGGTGGATTGATGATCGTCCAAGGCAGATTCCTTTGCACATGAAAGATTCCTATACAGAAGAGGGACGGTTATTTTTGTGAAGGGGGTTCGAGAGGAGGCAGCAGACAAAGATGGGGAGGGCTCCATCAAGGGCCATGGCACTGTGTGTGGGCCGTGCCTAGAACAGGTCAGGGCCTCAACGGTGGAGACTAGGACAGGCGGGTCGCCCCTCACCTGCACGGAAAAAGTATTATAAACACTTGACAATACCAGGCGGCTAGACAGGCTTCTTTGACAGGGCAAAATGAGTTTTATAATAGCATGTCCTATTTGTGAGGAAGAGTCACAAAAAATGAATTTTTTAAAAGTAAAAATTGTTGAATACCTTCAAATGAAAGGATTTTTCATTTGAAGATGGAATATTACTATTTGTAAATAGGATTTGATTCAATTTTTTTTTTTATGAAAAGAGACTTTCAAATGAAGGCGCCTTCTATCAAAGTTGATTTATTCAAAGGATATTCATTACATTTTTCTGTTCTTTTATTCATTTAGCCTTTAAAAAAGAGATTTTTTTTTTAAAAGTAAGGTTCCCAGCATCAAAATTTGTAATATATTTTATTTTATTTTTTAATGAACATATCTTTTTTACCAAAAGATCTTTATTCAACACATCTAGAAAAATATACATTTTTCTTTTTATAAAAATACATGCATTCTTTGTATTTATATCTTTATTTCGACAAAATAAAATAAAATTGAATAATACAAAAAAAATTATGTATTATAACACAATATTTCTCTAAATTAGAATTAATATAAATTAAAAATTAATAATAAATACAATATGCAACAAAAAGTCACAAAAGATATTCGTACCCTAGATATCAATGTTAATGATATGTCTTAGAAATTATGATTTTTATTTAAATTTTTAAATTTTGTTTTATGTCATAATATCACTCATTAAAATGTTCATGTCATCTTCAAATTCTTAACATTTTGCTTGCTATAAGCGATATAGAGTAAAATTTTGGTTTAAATGGTTGATTCGAGTTCCTAGTCGGACCTAAAAGTAGGATATAGTATTGTGCTATCAGCCTTAAAAGCATGTTCTATAAATGCAAGACTAATTCAAGCACCACATGGAAATTGAGCATCACTAGGCTAAACATCTAAGACATCTCAAAAATCAATTGTCATGAACATAATTAGGCAATCTACTTCTCAAGGAAAGTAACCACACAAGTATATCCATATTGATTAGAAGAAGCAATAACCATGCATAAGTTTTTAAACCTCATTGACCAAACCCAAATTAACTCTTAGAATAAGGGATACTCTCTTTATCCACATCTAATTTAACAATTGTAAAGAAAATTATTTAACATTATCTTCTAAGTTGTGTAACCATATACAACAATCAATCTACTTAGTCACAACATAATCCCTAAACCAAAAGTTAGAGAAATACATGCAGGGTTCCTTAATTAGCAAAACATAGTAAGGTTGTAAAGCATAAAGAATGAAAGTAGGGTCACAAAATATTGGAATCTTACACCTCAACTATTAAATTTACATTTTCCTAAATGTGCCACTAAAATTAATTGTATTTGCAATATCACATGTACAACCTCTCTTAGGAAAATATTGACTTTTTGCAAATTTTGTAGCTTCATATAAACATGGACCATAACTCTATAACATATATATATATATATTCATACAAGGAGTACACAATCTTTTCTTATAATGGCATATATATTCACATGCTTCAGCTTTGTAATATCTAAATATGCAATAATTGATTCATGGTGTTGGTAAACACTTTTGGATATTTTACTAAGCAAGTGTTGTGTTCTCCTTAGCCAAATCCTTGGGTGAGTTGATTAAATGAATAGGGAAAAAATTTCAAAGACATCAAGTAACTATGCAATCTACAAATTTATCATTGATAATGAATGCTAAAATATGCTATTTAAATGATGCAACAAGTAGTGAGTGACAACTCTACCCTAGATTACTCCTACACAATCACATGAATTAAGACATATCCTTTTATAACACCTTATAATATAATTTTAAATATTTCATGTTTAAATCAATGAATAGTGATTAGTTGGAAGGTACAACACAATCTCATTTATAAAATTTGAATTTAAAAATACAAAGGGTCAATTTTGCACTATGAAATTGAATCACATTCAATTTCACACTTTAATTTCAAACTAGGATGGGGAATGATTTTATACACAGGTTGAATATGGATTCTTGGGTTGTGGGAAGTTGGCATTGGTGAAGGTAAAAAGAATTGGCCAAATTTTATGCAAAAAACATGTCACTTTTATGTTAATCATTGCACAAAGGACAAAATCAAGTCAATGGGAGCCCAAAATGGATGGGAAAAGTGTAGGGTATACAATTTTCATCATTACATAAACATTCATTAGAATTTTAAAGGCTTACCATCAACCTTTTTTAAATTAAAATTATTTTGTTATAGATTTATTGAAAGCAATTTGAACTAAACCAATTTTATTTGTAAGTCAATGGGCATTGTTACTCTTGGTCGAATAAAAATTTGTATGTGGATTGATTGTAGTTTATGTGGAATGTAGGTTTGTGATTGACTTTGAAGGATGGTAAGAATTCCAAATCTCAAAATTATGATAACAACTTTAATATAACCACTTTATATTGTGGACTTAATACAATAAAGTATAATTTATTATAAAAGTATAATAAAAATGCAATAAGTTATATATCTAAAATATAATAACTCATAGTTTTTGAAAGAGGAAAAAATGGGTTTTATAGGTACTCGAAACCACAAAGTTTACATACAAAAGATTAGATTGTCAAATTCACCGTTAGCAGAAAGGCTGTAAAGAAGACAAAAAAGTGACAAAGCCACAACCACCAAAAAATCCAGCAAGGGCCATAGAAAAGACCCAAAAAGACCATACAAAATGCCAAAAACAACTAAACTTGGGACTTTAATGTTTCCGCAGTCTCAGCTTCCAAGTCATTCATTTCCTGAACCCCCCTCTTTAAGATCTGGACCATCTAGGTAGTAGGAGGCACTTTCCTCTTAAGGTTAGCATGGGTCCTTTTCGATATACCTTGGTCCTCATTCTTGCTTTTATCCTTGTCCTCTTCCAGATCAACAACTAGCGAGCCCTATTGCGACTTCTCCAACTTTTTAGACATTACATTGATGATAATGGCATTGTGCCTAGCCATTTTATGGTTTTGTTCCACAACAGTTTTCATGTTATTTTTTATTTTAACAATTTCAGCTTCGAGAGTCTTATACTTGTCCTCAATGTCATCTTCTTCCATTCCAGTATTGTTCTTTTTCCGTTTTCCTTCTTCATTGCTAAGAGTGGATAACTTCAATTCCAGTTCCTCCAACTTTCTATTTAGAACTTAATTGTATAATAGTAGAAGTATTTAGAAAACTCCTTCATTCAAGGGGTTGGTGGCATTAATCCCATGTCAAATCTTAGGTAGAGAATAAAGTGGACCACCCCTCCCAAAGGCTGGTTGAAGCTCAATTTCAATGGAGAATTAAGAGGTAAGTACCTAGCATATTGAGAGCTACTTATATTATTAGGGTGACCCCACAATAGTTTATTCTATTTTTTGGTCAAAATGGGACATTGAAATCAATAATTTTCACTATTTTTTTGCTTTTTGACACCTATACCAACTAAATAGTTAAGAGCTTGAAGATGATGTGAACTAGTGATTTTTGAGATTTTGTTTCTAGATTATAAATATATATTTTAAAAAAGTTAAAAAAATAATTTGTGAGTTTGATTATCTAACTTTTAATAACTTATTTTTTATAGTTACCATTATTTTTAAAAAGTGACATTACTTTGGTAAAGTATAACTTTATTTGTAGAAAGGATAAAATTATAAATTTTTAAACATAGATTTGTAACACCATCATCTAGTGCACAAATATTTTGTCATAATTTTTTATAACTTTTTGAAGTGAGATTAACTATTTAATGTAGACACAAGTTACTACAATAATGCATAATTTTTTTTGTATGCATCCAAATTAACTTCTTTTTTTGTTAAAATAAGAACATCAATACCTAGTGCACATATATTTTTCATTTCTTTCTACCTACTTAACTATTTTCACTAGAAAGTATACAATAAATGTTGAAAAGCCTATCTTCACTAGAAAGTATAAAATAAGTATAATAAACAAATTAAATATATTCAAAATTATACTGGTTGAAAAGCTTATTTCAAGTTCTACAATCCTATAAAATATCTTGTCTAATTCATTCTATTTAAAGGTCCAACCAGAGGTTTGAGATTAAATTTTTTGAGGAAAATATGATGCCTAAGGTAGAAAGTTCATTTCCACAACCTTCATTTGAAGTATATACCTTCAAATGAAAGACCATGTTTGTTCAAAGGTGATTTAGATTCACCTTCAAATGAAGGTATTATGATATTTTTTGCTTCATTCAACTTGAAAAATCTAATGTATCAAGTTTGGGACTCACTTTTGTGGTTTTACCCCCATTCAAGGTGTTGGTGGCATTAATCTCATGTCAAATACCAAGTAGAGAATAAAGTGGAGCACCCCCTCTGAAAGGCTGGTCCAAGCTCAATTTTGATGGAGGATTAAGAGGTAAGCTTGGCTTATTGAGAGCTAGTTATATTATTATGGATTATGAAAGGAGGCTGATCATAACAACATAGAAAAAATTACACTTGACACAAATAATGAGGGAGAATAACAGGGTCTCCTCCTATGTCACTTCTAAACTTGTTACCATTATGGAGTTAAACAAATTCACATTTAGGGAGATTCAATGGGTATCATAAATGCTATAAGAAGGAGAGCTTTTGTGAATTGGAAATTAAACACATTCTAAAACTTTGGTGATCCCTTCTTGAATCTCTAATATAATCATGTTCATTCATACTTATATGGAGATCAATGGAGCCACAAATGCTTTGGACAATTTGGAAAAAGACTCAGAGGTAGATTCCATAGTGGATGATTCCCAACTCAAATGAAAAAAAATGCTATTGAATATAATTTATAATGCCCCTTGCACAAGTAGTGAGGCACCATCATTAGAAGTGGTGGGATTGTGGTAGTCACAAGCAAGGCTAGAGTAAGGATTCTTAGCAAAAATGAATGTTATACATATGAAACATGATGGTAAAGAGTGTAGACATCTTCCATTTGTGAAATTTTTTAGGGTGGGGTTGGAAAGATTATATAATGGATAGTATGGTGTGTTTGATAGAGAAGAAAAGGAAGATAGCAATCTTAGGCGAGATTTTTTAGTTCAAACTATGGAAGATTTTCAAGGTGAAAGGAGTGATAATGCTACATACCATTAGGGTCACTCTTGGCTAGCTTTTTCTAATAATGACTCACAATGCTCCTGACATATCTTCCATATTTCTCATGGTTTTTCTTAAAGTTAGAGAAAAAAAATTAAGGGTATGTTAAGAATTCTTAATTAAGCCACAATGGTGATGAGGGGTTTGGGGTTTATTCTTGATTATGTTGTGATTACCTATGGCTTCTACCTTGATGTGAGAGTGTGGCCCATTCATAGTTTTTGTAGTTGGCCAAAATAAAACCCTACATAAGTACCGAAGCAAATGGACATTAAATTTCTGAAATCTGTCATTGCGGCAACCCTCTCACAGAACATAGATTGGTCATTGCATTGGAGATTAACCTCTAGAATCAAAACAAAAACAAAAAAACAGAATGAGGAGATACAACTAGAATAAAAAACAAGAAATACTAAGATTCTTGATAATACGTAATGTGTGAACACATAAGCCAATATAGTTAAGAAAATCTTTATAGGATATGTGCTATATATCAAATATAGGAGATATACAGGCATCCTATAAGGTCTTTGTAAACAAGTCCTTCATGATAGAGAGACCAAAAAAGTATAATTCCTTTTTGAATTTAATCCAAAGGATGTAGCCCCTAGACCAAATTCAGTGTTATAATTTTTTATTACAAATCTCAAATCCAAAACTCTTTTGCGAGATTATTTTTTTATCAAATTTCACCTTAATTTTCTAATATTTTATTCTTAAAAGAATCATCTCTCTCACAGACATATACATAAATATAACATTTGTCTGTGTACATATCTAATTCTGTTCGAGACTATTAACGAGGATAAGATTGCCATATTAAATTAAATTATGAATTACAAGAATTTACTTTTTCACATGTTTTAAATGCCTCAAACCCAATTAAAAACAACAGGCTAAGTCGAAGTTTGTCCATTACAGTTTCCAGAATTACAAACAAGTGTGCTCAGATTCAAAAAAAAGAAAAGAACTGATTTTTCTTTTCAGCCGCCTCAAAATTTTCAACAATGGCAACTGTCGATCGAAAACAATACATACAACGCCTAAAATTGGCACTCAAAGCAGCTTTCAAAATCAATCTTCCCGTGAAAGAAGAAAAGAACAAAACATATATTCAGAAGCTTTGCATGGCGGGGTGCTTCCAACCGTTTGTGCTGAAATTCAAAGATACTGTTCTTTCTGCTGGTATTTCATTCACCCGGGCTGATTTGATACTTTCACGATCCACGTCTGGAAAGAAGATGGGAGATAAGAAAGGAATGGGAGTCCTGCTAACAAAAAAAGCTGAAGGAGTAGGAAGAACCACGTTAATGGGCGGAGGTGCGCGCCTCTGTAATCCATTTTTGTTCCTACCAACATCTGATTCACACTCCATGCCTGCTATAAAAATCCTTCTACTTGTAATTCTTCCACTGTTTCGCCTTCCTTCACCGGCTCTTGAGAGACTCAATGATATAACATTCATATGGACTGTGTACTTATATTATTTCTGGTATACCATGGGCATAAACTTTTGGTCTGAAACGTGGGTATACCAGAGGGAAATGGTCTTTCTACAGTGCATTTGACTCTTCGTTTGGTTTACGACATTTGAACACTGTATTCTTTCAACTCTTTGAAATTGTTTTTTTTAATATTTGTTGTATTGTTTATGCTTTCCCGTGAGAAGATTAGAATTAGCACTTCAATATTTCTAGAATTGGTCAAAGATTAAGGTGGGTAAAGGATGATGTCTTTGAATTTCAATTTATTAATGGATATTGTCAAATGGGTATTTAGTATGTTAGATAGATATAGATAATAATAAATAGAAGTGTTTTTTATTTTTATTTTTATTTGAATTGATCAAAGAATAAGGTGGGCAGAAGATTTTTTTTTAGAATTGATTAAAGATTAAGGTGGGCTGAAGGACACCTCTTTTTGAATTTCAATTAATAAATGAATATAGTCAAATGAATATTTAATGTGTTGGATAGGTAATGGGTAAAAGAGAGTTTTGTTTTTTTTACATGTTAAAAAAGACAATCGTTTTTATATTATGAATATAAGGTAAAATAAGTTGCGACTAATCATAGTTTAAATGGAGCAAGTTTCCTCTTTTACTTTCATCATTTTGAAGATTGTTTATTAGTCTAGAATTACTAATAAAATAGTAAATTTTAATAATTTTTGAAAGAATAACATAATGTAACAATATATTTTTTATAAATATTATTGAGTTTCATCTATATCATAATAACCATATTATAATATAATAATTAATATTTTAATTTTTTTTGTAGATCTAAAAGATATATATTAAAATTTTTCTCCATACTTATATTCACATGCATTTTTGAATGTTGTATAATTTAAAAAGAGATATAAGATAGTGATTATTGTTGGATATATGTTTGCAATAAAAATGAGGGAAATACTTTGTATATTTTTTTCTTAATAATTGAATATGATAAAAATGAAAATATTCCTAAGATTTATATTAATTTTAATTCATATAATTTAAAAATTAGAAGCTTTTTAAAAGATTATATTAGTATGCATAACCTTTGAAATGTATAATTATACAAATTATCATGTTATTTATATATTAAATAGATTTCATTGATTTGACCTTACGATTATCACCATCCCTTCAATCATTCATGTTTCAAAAATCTTTATAGATTAAGGTGCCATCATTCTAATTGGCATGAATATTACAAATTTTGTCTCTCTCCATCTTTCTCTCTTCACTCATATACACCATTCCATGCATCTAGAATGTCATGTAATATAAATTGATTAAGGTGCCATCATTCTAATTGGCATGAATATTACAAATTTTGTCTCTCTCCATCTTTCTCTCTTCATTCATATACACCATTCCATGCATCTAGAATGTCATGTAATACAAAAAGAGATTTAAGATAATATCCATTTCTAAATATATGAATGGAATAGATTCAACCATGTGAGAAATAATCTCATTTCTATATTTGAAAGTTCAATTGAAATGAAGGTAACCAAATCATATCAATTCTACTACTTTATAAGTTCTTGAATATGAATTGAGATGTGAAATTAGGTAAATATTTTTCACATAATAAGATAAAATTAACTTAGAAGGAAATATTTTCCATGGAATCAATTTTATCTTATAATATTTTTATAAACTCCCTCACTCCAAGGAGTTTTTGGGTTAGTCAATATTTATTGTGTATGCCATATTTGATAAATATTTTCTTTTTCAAGTTCATTGATCTAAAGAATGTATTAGGTCATCCAATTGATAGTTCAAATGGATTTTAAAAAATCCTTTAAAATCTATTTTTAAAATTTTATAGTTTACAATTTTAGGGCCCTCCAAAGTAGATGAATTGGAACCTAAAACTTTACTGAGCTTCCTTGATCGGTTTCTTTAGCATTCCTTCACACACAAGTTGTTTCATGACCTAATTTGTGAAACACATATGAATTTGAACTTTGAGTTATGTATTGGAGTTATGGTTTGGGTAAATGAAAGTGTTGGAAAATAAACAACCCCAACACATGCTATCTTTCTCTTTCTTGTAATTTATTTTAATCATCTAAGTTCCATTTCAACTTCCTACAAAGAAATTATTAACTACCCACTATAGAAACTCTTTTAAATTTTCACAAAGAGAATATAAATAAGCTTAAATGTATCTTATTTGGATACCTATAATCTTAAACCATGCCCACACACATGACCTTAGTTTCAATAAATGTAAATTTGAACATTAATTAATAGGCTGGAGTTATGATTTTAGTAAGTGAAAGTATTGAAAATTTAAATAACCTTAATAGTAATTTTTAACTTTCCTATAAGTTTTTACTTGTCTAAATATTCTTTTAACTTCCTACAAGGGAATAGGTCACTACCAATTGTAGAAAATATTTTAAATTCTCACAAAGAGAATATAAATAAGCTTGCAAGAATTGGCTATGAAGGTAGCCACCCAAGATCTAGAGGCCTAATAGAAAGCACAAGCATAGGAGAGATAGAAAAAAGATGACAAGAATAAACTGTATTCTACCAATGATGCAAATAGAATAGAATGAGCTATGTTGAGCAAAAGTACTTAGGAGACCCCTTGGTTATATAGCCAAGGTGAGTACATAGAAGGGCATAATATTATGACAATTGTCATAATATTATGAAATTAGACAACTATGAAAAGCTACCACTCCACCTAAAGTGGAAAAGTGATAATGTGATAATCACCACAAACGGTGGATCACCCACAAAAGTTGGAGAGGTAATCACATGACGTGTCCACGAAAGGTGGATGTGATAAAGTAATAACATGATAAGTCCACTAAAAGTGGAAATTCTCCAACTAGCTACTATGTGGTCCCTAAGTAAACTTAACTAAGGTGTAATCATGACCTAGGAAAAGGTACAACACTTTTAATTACACCAACACCCCCCTTAAGTGCAACTTAGGGAGAATGTACACAAAAGAAAACAATGCAAGATGGGTCCTAGCTACTAGGCCATGTTAGGTACTCATGTACACTCATAATGCAATCTCTCACAACTAGAGAAAAGAAGAAAACCAAGTGGGACAAAACTCCTCCCCAAAAGAGAGAAACAAAACAAGAAAAATGCTCTAGAAAGGACAAAATCTCAAGTGAGGAAAAAGTCCCCCCCATAAGAGAGAATGAAGAAGTTCATGCAACCCCCCCATAATGGTGAGTCATTGCTCAAATGTCACAATGTCAAGAGTCCCCAATCTTAATTGAAGAAGGAGATAATGTAGAATAATGTGAAGAATGAAGTAGAGCAGACCAAGGATGATGATGCGTCCTCCAAATGTTGTTCCAGAAGAATGCCAAATTGTGACATGCACTGATACAAAGAATCAGGTACAACTGCAGAAGATGCCACATAATTGGTGACTGAGTTGAATTTGTCAACTCAAGAGTAATTGTAGAATCTGTCGATGAAGAATTGTAGATGAATCCACACAGCAACATGAATAAGGTCGGGACCAAGAAGACAACTACATGAGCATCAAATTGAAAGCTCGTTAATGGTAGATTGGCACAATCTAAGTCTCACTGGAGCCATGCACAAATTGTACAATCTAAGTCTCATTGGAGCCATGCACTAAGTCTCTGGATGTAGAATCGAACTTCTGAAGACAAGTAGAGTGCTTCCAAAATAAGAATGTCTATATGGTGTTTAGTCCATCTCACCGAAATGCACGGGTAACTAGCCATTGCATTTGCTGAGTATATAGTCCAACTAACACTAGATACATAGATCAATCCAAAGAAGCATATAGTATGACAGAGTACACTGAAATAGTAGGATTGTGGCAATTCATTTTAGTGCGATTACAACATTACAAAGAGGAGAACTACAACAACCATGATGCAAATTTGGAAATGTTGATGAAGAAGCCAACCAAAGGTGCCTCGAAGTAGAAGACCGTGAAGAAAACCCTCCAGGTGGATGTCAGTAGAAGCAACTGCCCTTGTTTGACAAACCAAATTTCTGGAAGAACTAATGGTATAAGATAGGCTCGACTCTGTGAGGCAAAATAATTCTACAGTTTGCTTTATTAATGCATGATTTGTTTATTAGAAAAACTTTAATTCAAAGGTTTAATTTAAAACATTTATTATTAAAAAACTTTATTAAAATAAAGAAAAAAATTGTTTTTATTTTTAGAAAAAAAAAACTTCATTGAAAACTTCTAATAAAGAAAAATATTATTATTATTTTAAAGATTTATTAAAACATAATAAAGAAAACATTTTAAAAATTTTGAAAAAAACTTCTATTAAAAAAATTAATAAAGAAAAAACATGATTTGTTTTTTTAAATTATTAAAAACTTTAATAAAATTTATTAAAGAAAAAAACATTAAAAGTTTTATATCTTGAAAAAGACTATACATTAAAAAAAATTGAAAAACCAGAAGTTTTATTTAAAAAAAAACTTAAAAAAAAATTAAAAAAGGGGCCTGTGGGTTGGCAGATGTTGCCCCTCAAGAAATCCAGCTAGTGGCCATGGGTGTGGTGGACGACTCCTACCATCACAAGCCTACCGGGCAGCACTCATGGCTGTGGTCAGCAGAAGATCTACATACAAGTATCACAAGACTTGCATTTCCAAGGTGTTAATATTTTATATATATATTTTTAAAACTTTATTTTTAAAACAACAAAAAAAAGCGAACAATTTTTAAATTTTTTTTTTTTGCTTTTCAAATTTAATTTTTTTTAAAAAAGAGAAAAATTGTACCGCTGCACAGGTAGGGCCGTACGACTCACCTGCTAAATTTTTTTGCCTCCAAGAGCAACTTTGTCCAAATTTGACAATTTGGTAGTCAATTTAGGGGTTTTTGGCCATTTTGAATGTGATGGCGATGTCCTTTTTGGTTGAAAATGCTCTGAAATGGTAGCTAGCACTTGGATCTGACAACCACCTATAATCTTCAAACCTTTGTAGATTTGGCCTCCAATGTCCAACTGGGACAAAACAAAAGGAAAATATGACTATCTTGGACACTCCGAATGCAACAGTGAGCTCAGATCTGATGCAACAAGCTCCCAAAATGTATCTGCAATACAAGTCCAAAAATGGAAACCCCCCAAAATCTCTCCAAAATGACAATCCAAAGGCACTCCAATAGCTATGATACCATGTAAGAATTGGCTATGAAGGTAGCCACCCAAGATGTAGAGGCCTAATAGAAATCACAAGCATAAGAGAGATAGAAACAATATGACAAGAATAAATTATATTCTGCTAATGATGCAAATATAATAGAATGAGTTGTGCTGAGCAAAAGTACATAGGAGACCCCTTGGTTGTATAGCCAAGGTGAGTACATAGAAGGGCATAAGATTATGACAAGTGTCATAATCTTATGACATGAGACAACTATGAAAAGCTATTACTCCACCTAAAGTGGAAAAGTGATAATGTGATAATCACCACAAACGGTGGATCACCCACAAAAGGTGGAGAGGTAATCACATGATGTGTCCACAAAAGGTGGATGTGATAAAGTAATAACATGATAAGTCCACCAAAAGTGGAAATTCTCCAACTACCTCCTATGTGGTCCCTAAGTAAACTTAACTAAGGTGTAATCATGACCTAGGAAAAGGTACAACACTTTTAATTACAACAACAAAGCTCATACTTAGATTACTAGCACACATACATATGATACTCTTGGGGTATTAGTAACCTAATAATTCAATTTTAGGATTGCAAGTCCTATTTTTGGCTCTATCACATCACACATGGTGAGATTCTAATTAACAAGTCACCTCATCCCATCATATTGAGTAAATCATGATTGGATCCTATAACCTAGTGGTAACCATTGTATTGACATTGTTGAGGCATAAACTTGATGATATTTTTATATTAAAAGATATATTGTAACTAATTTTGAAGGACAAAATAAATGTAGAAAGAATATATTTATCCTACAAAGGTTTCTCATTTTCTATATGCTCTTAGTTGACATAAAAATCTATTTTGTCATTTTTACTCTATTTTCCTTTTCAATTGCTACATATAATATATTACATTCTTGAACTGGTATATTTTCCCCTAAATTATTAACTATATTTAGATCAATGGTCTAAGATATTATTCTCTCATGTATATATACCATAAACAATGGTAAGGATATCAAAACCTTGTGTTGAAAACAAGATCTATCCATCATATTATATTATTCATAGGTAAAATGATTGGAAACATAGGTACCAAAAAATAGCTACATAGCTTGACTTAGATAATTTTAAGTGTTGGTTGAGATGGATTTAAAAAGAAACAAAAATATTTTCATGATAGCTTGTGTAGCTACCCCAAAAATATCATACACATGTTAGGATCCACAACATGCAAACCACTTGATATTTTAAACTTGTGATATACCCTATTGCAATAAATTAATCTAATATAAAATACTATCAATTGTCCATGTAAAACTAGTAAAAAATAGTTATATTACACATTAGGGTGTGTGCACCAATATGTGACACAAAAAACATGCCACATTGTGCAAAAAACTTGAAATAATGTAGTTTGTGCTTGCCAAACAACTTTACATTTGGAAAGCACAAAATTTGGCACTCACCAAATGTAAAAGTTGTTTAAAAACAATAATCAAGCATTAGA
The DNA here is from genome assembly GCA_007258455.2 of Sequoia sempervirens. Lineage (NCBI taxonomy): Eukaryota > Viridiplantae > Streptophyta > Pinopsida > Cupressales > Cupressaceae > Sequoia > Sequoia sempervirens. Next base: position 523 of record VDFB02326197.1, on the reverse strand, counting down.
AACTCATTTTTTGTAAACCCACAACCATAGCTCTCATTTTGTGTCCTTCCAACTCATGCTCACCAAAATGAGATCGATTTTTGCTTTTGATTCTTCGCAAGGATCTTACCAATACATCAAAGAGATCAAAGAGGTATTCATTTCTATTGTTTTAATTTTGAATTTTAATTATAATGTAGATTGAAATAGGTTTTTTTTTTAAATTTCTTTTAATTTCTAGGAAATCAATCTCCACCTCCAAACATTGACAATTCAAAATCACCCCCTCATGAAGAGCTTCCCAAACAAGAAGAACCTCAAACCCCTATGTCAGTTCGTACAAATCCATAAGGAACCCAAGGAAATATCTTAAATCAAATTGAAAAAAGAAAAGAAAGATTTAACAATTGATTGGAATATTAACTAAGCATGCTGAAACCAACCCTTATAGAAGAGAAATTGGTGAATCACTAAAGTTGATTGTATCACATGTAGTCCATAAATGAGTGAGAAAATTAATTTTGGGTCAAATAAGAGGGATGAA
>VDFB02326196.1:0-16196 GCA_007258455.2 Sequoia sempervirens | reverse complement strand
TGTTACAAATATGGGTGATTCAATATAAGTAAAGACATCATTCTTTGGTGCTCTTTCTTGTGTTCACTTTTCATGGTTGTTTCTCCAAATTTTTAAAAATTGCTTTGAAATTTTGGTTTCATGTTAAATCTTAGGTTTATATGTGATGCAATTGTGTTAATGATTTTATATTTAAGGTGTTTGAGCAATCCTTGGCCCATACTTTTAGCAGCTTGATGATTGTAAGTTGTGTAAAGTTAGCCTGGACCTAAAAATTGTGTGCTAAGTTCAATTGTGGGTATTTATTTATTTCAATTATAAAATGAAGTTGATTTTTGTAAATGCTCCATGATTTGAAAATCTTTATTTCCTTAGAAGATTGCACTGTTCCTTCGAGATTGTAGGTTTTATCTAGGTTCAACAGGAATTGGTTTTGAAGGATTGGTCCATTTCGAATATTTGATTGTTTAAACAATTAGTCTTAGGTTTAGTTTTAGAGATCTCTTTGAACCCCTAATCTTTTGATGTTTCCTTTAAAATCAAGGATAGTTTTAGGATTAAAAACATCAACACATTGCAAGATTTGATGAATTTTAAGCTTCCAATATTTGTTTTGTAAGGTCCCTTGTGATTATCAACATTTTCACATTATCACTGAGTTTTTCATGCATTGTAAAAACCTGAAATTAGAGACCTTGGGGTTATCTCTTGAGGCTTGCTGATAGAGATTTACCTTTCAAGAGAGATAGAGTACTTGTATTTTGTCTGAGTTGTTGTTGTGCAAAAAACACCATCAACAAAACTCAACTACTAAAATATGAAGGATGCTACTTATAACAATATGGTGTAGTACACTATAGGAATAAAATGTACATCCCCATCAATTGTGACTTAAGAGCCATGGTGATATAATAAAATCACAATATTTTATACCATCATTAAGTGAACAAGACTTTGTTAGTAGACTTTATATCATTTTTTAGATACAAATGAAAGAAAGTGAAAAAGTGTATATAAATGTTTAAAGTGTCAATAGGTCAAATCAAAGCATGTGCATTTGATTAGATTACCTTATCAACATGAAATCCTTGGGTAAAAGTACAAACCAATGTCACACTTTTGGCCAACTAAATAGTTTCAAGAAAAAAAATTTCACCCTAAACAATTTCAAGCAAAATAATTTTACTTGAAACTACGTGTCCTATATATGGAACATAGAGTCTTAGGTGAAACTTTTCCAACTAAAACCATGCAATACAAATTTTCCCTTCAAAATTTTTGAACACGACTCAATTTAAATGTAGAGTTTGGCTGAAACCTTTTCTATCGGAATCCTTTCAAGCAAAAATATTTTAGTCAAAACAATCTATGTGGAATCCTTGTAAAGGGAACACAATCTACTAAGATGGGGGTGAATTAGTAGATCTAATCAATTAAAAACTCTTAACTTCAACTCAAAATATCATATCATGCAACTTGAATATTCACTACTTCTAATCAAGCATTGAGAACACAATCACATAGTTGAACACCAAATACATGTGGAAAACCAAGATGGGAAAAACCATGGTAAAAATAGCTACTTGGATTTACTATCCAAATCCAGGATCACAAAGTAGAAATATACAAGTGAATTTTCCAATATGAAGTAGGAACCAAGCTACTGAAGACACCAATCCCCTAATGTATTTGTAGGAACCAACCTATTGGAGACTCCAATAACCACTAGAACAATACAAGAGGTAGAACACAGTCCTAATTGATTATATAGATAAATCTTGTGAATCTTCTATATGGTTGAGTACATCTCAAACATGTGTCAAAGTTACAATTGGTACTCTTCCAAATTGCATATGATCTTATGATATTGGCACACACATTGAAATGCAACTCTCCCTTTTATATTCATCACCTCTTCTATTTTTACATGTGTCCAACTTTTCTTCACACCAGTGTAATTCTACTTCAGTTATGCAACTATACATATGAGAAATATATGCATGACCTTGCATTAACACTCTTCTATGTCTCCAAGGATTTATAAATGACCAAGAAGACATAAGGTGGACCTAAATTCAAATTACATGAAACATGTAACAAGTCAATCCAAAATAAAATTTTGTTGCCACTAAAAGAACATGATGTAGTGCACTACCATAGGGACCTTAATTAGGTCCTATCTTGACACCACGAGCAAGAGTTAAGTTATGCATGCAACTAGTTGTTACTGCACATGCCTCAAATACCATCTAGTTGAAAAAAAACACAACAAACCTTCTAGCACTTCAAAAAATTTGCATGTTGAACATGTCCTTCAAAAAATATAGAATATGATAGAACAAGTGTAGGAATACTCCCCTTTCAAACTATAGAGCCTACAATACCTCCAAAAAGTAGACTTGAAAAACACTGACCCAACACTGAATTGAAACATTTTGGTGCAACCTTATGGATCACTTCTATCATAGTGAATGGATGCAAACATGATATTGCAAGCATACAAAAATCATACAAACACTCCTCAGTAGTTAGTAATGTATGTTTCTTGATTTAGTGATATGATTGATATGATAGTACAATTACCAACATAGAAAGGTATGTAACCATGCTGATCTTCTAGCATATAGCATGCTTCTAGAAATATAACTAGTAACATGTATTTTGTAAATCTTTGCAACTCAACATGATATGACAAGGGAATATAATGATAATTCATGTAATACTTATCCTTACACCTTTGACACAATGAACTCCTTTGTCATCAATCCTCTTACTAAATCAATGACAAAATTTGACATCAATGACAACCTTTGTTCAATGATCTCCCCCTTTGTTATTGATGAAAAACAACATTGTTGGGCCACCCATAAAACCAATTGGTCACACATGAACAAATTTGTTGCAAGTATGAAGGAAGTATGAAAGTGTTATCATTAAAGTCAATTGGTTAAGTGTTTTCCAACTAGTTTATATTGTCAATGATGTCATCGATAATGGTTATTGGTTGTATATGTCAAGGATATTGAGAAAATTGTAATGGAAAAAGGTTGTAGGTGTTTAGTGTTTGCTCTGGTTTTTGCTTTGGGATTTATTTCTATGCTAATGAGGATCTAAGGTATTGTTCATGGTTGTTGGAAGCTGCTATATCTAGATTTTGGGGTTCTAGATCATTGTACAGTGTGAGTTATGTTTGCTAGTTGTGAACTATGTTGCCTGTGTATCTGGGTGAGGTCCAAGAGAAATATTGTTGCTCCAGATTTCATCTTGATCAAGTTTTGTGTCATGTGGTTTTCAGGATAAGTTGTTGGGAATTTTTTTAAGCTATTTTTTTAATCTAAAAAGATTGGATCATGTTAAGGGTGTGTGTTCTTAATTATTTATGTGTTTTACACTAGTTTGGCTGACCTTGTGTTTAACACTACTTTCAAAGCTTATGGAAGCATGTGTTTGGGTTACCCTCATTCTAATTCCACCATAGAATGTATTGGCACCAACCTAGTTTGAATTTGTAAATGCAAATGGTGTGTGGCCAACTTTGGATGAGTTTCAAAGTTAAAGATTGTATAAATATAGGATGAGATATTGGTGAAAAGTGTGCAAAGAAATAGAGCAAGATAAATGTGTGATAGATGTGAATCAGTGCATATGTGATGCAAGTTTGTGTAGGTCAGTGAGAAATATAATTGTTGATTTTTTGAAACCAGTGAGTTGAAGGTATACTCTATCATTCATGTTGTCTGCAAGTGTTTGAGCGAGTTGTGGTGGAAATCTATGTTGCATTGAGATTGTTTTCTCTTTGTAACGAATCTCTTCTATATTCTTTGTATCTATGTGGTAGTGAGCCCTCTGGGTGGTTAACCCTTTTTGGACAATGGGTCCTCTTTTAGAAGTGATCCTTTGTAATTGATTTTGATATTCTCTATATTGTGAGCTAGTCCTCATCATGGTTTTTCCCTTATTGGGTTTTCCACATAGATCTGGTGTTTTTGTGTGTGTGCTTCAATTTCTTCTTGTACACTTAATGATTAATCACATTAGTAGTGAAAAGGATTTGTGATTGATTTAATTTCTAGTGAAATAAAATCTTAAATTTGTTACAACTGATTCACCCCCCTCTTAGTTGTATTTTTCAACAATTGGTATTAGAGCTTGGTTCCTTGGAGAGAAGCTTAACCACTTAAGGAAGGTCTGAGATGGCGAGCAAGATCACTTTTGAGTATCCTAGGTTTGATGGAGAAAATTATGCTATTTGGAAAATATAGATGGATGGATATCTAGAGTACTATGGATATGATGTTGAAAAAGATGATAAGACTACTTACACTCCTCTTGCTAATGGTCCAAGTACAACTGATGAAATCAAGGTGAATGAAGCAAACAATAAGGAAAAGTTCATTTTGAAGAACAATCTTTCACATTCCGAGTTGATTAAAGTTCAAAATCTAAAGACTGCTAAAAAATTCTAGGATTCTTTAGAAAAGATGCATGAAGGAGATGAAAAGGTCAAAAAAGCAAAGTTGCAAAATTTGGATGCAGAGTTTGAGGTCCTGCATATTTCTGAAGATGAGAACATTAAATCATATGTACAAAGAGTGGATGAGCTAGTAGGTGGAATGTGAGGACTTGGTGTTATAGTATATGAATCCAGGATTGTGAAGAAGATTCTTAGAACTCTCCCTGATGCATACAGTGAAAAAGTATCTGCTATTGAGGAATATGTGGATTACAAGACTTATATTAAAGATTAGTTTTTGGGAACTCTAAAATCTTATGAGATGAGAAAACTAAATTTGAGAAATGGATCCAAATCAAAAACTACTTTCAAGGCTACAAAAGCTAAAGATGTAGATGAAGAGAACCTTGATGAAGTAGAAGCTAACTTTGTGAGAAGGATGAAGAAAGGCTCTGGTAATTATGAAGGTAATTTACCCTTTAAATTCTTTAGTTGTCAATGTATTGGTCATTATGCTTCGAGATGTTTGAAAAGAGCTAAGAAGAACAAAAAAATATTTAGCAAAGAAAACAAAGGTAAGAAGATCAAAAAAAAATATTATGTGAATGGGGATGTTAGTATTTCTAATGAAGAATATGATAATGGAGAATTTGATGACAATGAATGCTTGTTTTTGGCTATAAAATATGAACCTACTTTTGCTAAATCTGAAAAACATGTGAAGGAAAGTCTCTGGAGAAAAATAAAGATACCATGATCTTTGCCCTACATGCTAAACAAGAAAAGAAATAATGGTTGTTGACAGTGGCTATTCACATCACATGACTTGTGACAAGAGTATGCTTGTTAAACTTGAAAAATATGATGGAGGCTTAGTTATGTTTGGAGATGATACTTGTGCTAAAATTTGTGGGATATGTTTAGTAAGTTTTGATGGCAAGAATAATAATAATGATGTATACTATGTTAAGGGTTTAAGGATTGAGTGTTAGACATATGTGTTATAAAGGATATGATCTTGTATTTGAGGGTGAGAGATGTGAAATTAGGAAAGGATCCGAAATAGTGATTTTTGTAGGAAAGAAGTCCAGGAAGGAAATATATATCAACTTAAGGGTGTTGATAGGCATTGCTTTATGACTCAGATTAATGATAGTTGGTTATGAAATTGGAGAATGTGTCATATGAATTTTGATAACCTAGCAAGGATTAGTTCAGTGCAAGTCATTAGATATTTAACAAGGATTACAAAGATTGTTAATGCTATTTGTAGGAATTGTTAATTTGGAAAGCAAGTGAGAAACAACTTCAGGTCAAAGGAACAATCTACTACCAAACTTCTGGATTTGATTCATATAGATCTCTATGATCCTACAAGAATAAGGAGTCTACAAGGTGAAAAGTACTCTATGCTTTTGATTGATGATTCCTCTAGGTATACATGGGTTACCTTTCTTAGAGAGAAATTTGATGCATTAGTTAGATTCAAGACATTCAAAGCTATGATAGAGAATGAAGTAAATTTGAGAATAAAATTATTGAGGTTTGACAGAGGTGGTGAATTCACCTCCCACAAGTTTAATATGTTTTGTGAAGTCCATGGAATAAAAATAAACTTATTTTCTCTTAGAACTCCTCAGCAGAATGGAGTTTTTGAAAGAAAGAATAGAACGATTCAAGAGGCTATTAGATCAATGATTACTAAAGCTAGTCTACTATAATTTTACTGGAGAGAAGCTATTCACATTGTTGTTTATGTGTTCAATCAAGGTCAAGCAAGAGCTAATAGTCCTAAGGCCTTCTATGAGCTATGGTATGGAAGAATTCCTACTGTTAAGTATTTTAATGTATTTGGAAGAAAATGTTATATCATACAGGATGAAGAAAATTTAGGGAAGTTTGATGCTAGAAGTGATGAAGGTATTTTTCTTGGATATTCTACTAAGAGAAAAGATTATAGATGTTTCAATAAAAGATGAGGAAGATTTTAGAAAGCACAAATGTCAAGGTTGATGAAGCAATGGAGAATTCAAATGAAGTTGATGGATATGTATCTGATGAACCTTATTGCATAAGAGTTGAAGAATTTGTGGAGGAACATGATAAGAAAAATGAAGAAAAAGAAGAAGCTCTGATGGTGTCTCCTAAGACACCTAAATATGTGTAGAAAAATCATTCAAAAGATCAAATCATTGGATACAAAAGGAAAGGAGTATTGAAAAGAAGTAGAGATGCTGCTACTGGTGAGATAAATCTTTATTTACTTTCTATGGTTGAACTGAAGACCATAAGTGATAGATGTAAAGATGAGAATTGGATGAAATCTATCAAAGAACGTATGTAGATTGAGAAGAATAAAACTTGGGAATCGGTCCCTAGACTGGAAGATAAAAACATAATTCGATCAAAATGGGTATTTAGAAACAAGTTGAATGAGAACAAAGAAGTAGTTAGAAATAAAGAAAGGCTTGTGTGTAAGGGTTACTCACAAGTAGAAGGTATAGAATTTCAAGATACTTTTGCTCTGGTGGAAAGGATGGAAGCTATTTGAATTTTTTTAGTATTTTTTGCTCATATATATTTCAAGATCTATCAGATGGATGTTAAGTCTAGATTCTTGAATGGTGAGTTAGAGGAAGAGGTCTACATGGAACAACCAGAAGGATTTTAGTTGTCAGATCAACCAAAGATGGTTTGCATATTGAAGAAGGGTTTATATGAATTGAATCAAGCTCCTAGATCTTGATATGAAAGGTTAGATAGATATTTGATTCAACAAGGTTCCAAGAAAGGTACACAAAATAGTAGTCTATATTTTAAATTTGAAAATGACAAAATATTGATAGTGGTTGTATATGTTGATGGCATTATCCTTGGAGGAAATGAAACTACGTGCAAGATGTTTGTTAAAGAGATGTAAAAATAATTTGAGATTTCTATGTTTGGTGAGATGAATTTCTTTCTTGGGCTACAAATCAATCAAACCAACAAAGGAATTTTCATTTCACAATTAAAGTATGTAAGAGAAATGTTGAAGAAGTTTGGAATGAATGGTTCCAAACCAGTATGCACTCCTATGGTGACTGGTTGTAAATTGAGTAAAGATGATGATTCACCTAAGGTTGATTAGAGAAAATACAAATCTATGATTGGAGGATTGTTTTATTTAATTGCTACTAGACTGGATATCATGCATGTAGTTTGTCTTGTGGATAGATTTCAAGAAGACCTTAAAGAAATGCATGTTGTTGTTAAGAGGATATTTAGATATTTGAATGGCACTATGGTTTATGGCTTGTGGTATCCTAGGGATACTAATTTTACACTAAGTGCTTATATTGATGCAGATTGGGCAGGTTGTGTAGATGACAAAAAAAGTACAAGTGGTGGTGCATTCTTTCTTAGTTGTAGATTGGTGGCTTGGTTGAGTAAAAAGCAAGATTCAATTTCCTTATCCACTGCTAAAGTTGAGTATATTTCTGCAACATCTTGTTGTTCACAAGTTTTTTGGATGAAAGAGACATGGAAAGATATCAGAGTAATTTATGATGATCCCATTTCTATATTTTGTGATAATACAAGTTCAATTAACATTTCAAAGAATCCAATGATATACTTGAGGAAAGAGCACATATATATCAGGTATCACTTTTTGAGAGAGAAGGTTGTGGAGAATGAAGTAAAACTTGAGTATGTACCTACAAAGGATCAAGTTGGTGACATATTTGTAAAGGCTCTTCCTAAAGATACTTTTGACTATCTCCAGAAGAAGTTAGGGGTTATTTCCCCTTCTTTCTTGAACTAGATGCATATGGAGATGCATCAATTTGGTGGATCTATGGATCTATCTTTCTTTTCGATTGATGTTTGGTGGCTACCTCCCAGGGGGAGTAGGTAGTGTCATGTGTTGTCATTGAAAGATTATTTTTTTCTTAATGTCAAAGGGGAAATCAATGTAAAATATCTTTTTCCTTTGTCATTGATGTCAAAGGGGGAGAGAAAGATGTGAAAAGGAAGGAAGATGTGAAAATGTTTATCTATAGAAGAGTATCTACCAAGGGGGAGAAAATCAAATCATGGAAACTGTGTTCAAAGTTGTGTCTTTGATGGTTTTTCACATTATGTGTTGCCATCAATGACAAAGGGGGGGATTTTTGCAAGTATGGAGGAAGTATGAAAGTGTTGTCATTCAATGTTAACTGGTTAACTAATTTCCAACTGGTTGCTATTGTCATTGATGTCATGGATAATGGTTATTGGTTGTATATGTTGAGGATATCAAGAAAATTATAATGGAAAAAGGTTGAAGGTGCTCAGTGTTCACTCTAGTTTTTGCTCTAAGATTTACTATTATGCTGATGAGGATCTAAGGTATTGTTCATTGTTGTTGGAAGCTGCTATATCCAAATTTTTGGGTTCTATATTATTGTACAATGTGGGTTATGTTTACTAGTTGTGAACTATGTTTTCCTATGTATCTAGTTGAGGTCTGGGAGAAATATTGTTGCCTCAAATTTCATCTTGATTATTTTTTGTGTCATGCAGTTTTCAGGATAAGTTGTTGGGAATGTTTTTAAGCTAATTTTGTTATTGGAAAGATTGGATCATGTTAAGGGTGTGTGTGCTTAATTTTTTATGTGTTTTACATTGGTTTAGATGACCTTGTGTTTAACACTACTTTCAAAGCTTATGGAAGCATGTGTTTGGGTCACCCTCATCCTAATTCCATCGTAGAATATTTTGGTGCCCACCAAATTCAAATTTGTAAATGAAAATGGTGTTTGTCCAGCTTTGGATGAGTTTTGTTGATGGGTGTTTTTTCACCTTCTCAACACAGGTAGAACATAAATGCTCTACCTCTCTTGAAAGATAGAAATTTGCAAATAAGTTCTTGATTACTACCCCAAGGTCTCTTGGGTGTCAAGTCATGATGATGCTTGGAATAATTTAGTTGGTTGATGTGATTTTCTAGCAATCACAAAGTGAACTTACATTTTGCTAAGTTGGGAGGGAATTGGATCTTCAAATGGAGTTTTGTGAAATTCTGAAAGTGAGATGTAATTGCTACAAGTTCAAAACAACAATCTAAAACTCCATGTTTGACATCAGATTTGGCTTTACAATGATGCTAGAACTTTGCTTTAACTTCTATTTCAAAGAAAGTTCAAAAGGGAAAAGGGATAGAAGACTTCCTAGACCTGCAACTAATGATGAACAGTGACAATGGAGGGTGCTAGTGGACAACCTTCTCAAAACTAAATTCCACTTAACCAAAATAACCATCAGTCTCATGAAACTAGTGCTATCTTCTAAGGTCTATAGATCTTCAGCTATCCATTCACCATGAAGCATGAACAATAGATGAATTTCCAGTGCAACAATAAGTTAATATTTAGAATAGCTTTACACTAGTGTTCATCATCAATAAACAATAAAAATAATGAACAAGAAAGGCATCAACACTATAACAGTCTTCACTATCAATGTGCAACATGAACTGAACTACTAAAAGTAGCTTAAAACACTTAGAACAATAGACTAAACTCTAACTTTGAGAAGATGAATCATGTAACATGTGAGAAACACAAGAATCCACCAAAATAATGTAATTCTCATTAAAATTTCTAGAGCATGTCTTTGCACAACAACTCAACTCTCTCTTGAAAATGAGAGGAGACCCCTATTTATAGATTTCCAAAAGTGAAATGAATGGCCTAGATTTAATCTCATTATGTGGCCAAGATTCATTTTACATTAGGGTTTCACCTACCCCCAATATTTCACAATTTAAAATACATCTTTGTCTTTTCTCTAATTTTTTTTGTAGTGACCTTGGCATTGTACCAATTTTTTCTTCTAGTGGCTACCTCCTTCCTTTGACTAAACTGTCAAGTATTCCTCATCAATGACTAGTTTCCCTACTTCTTTTTGTAGGAAGGAATACTCCACAAAATTTCTTATCAAAGCTTGGAGCTTATTCCACTCCATGATGTCAGATTGGAGGATCTGGATTAAGGTCAACTTCTTGAATATCCCTATGATCTGCTCCTAGTGCTTAGTGTCTTTTGATGCTGCCTTAATGATCTATTCAGATCAAACAAAATCCCTTGCAGTAAAGTCCATGAAATCTGGTGTTAGCACATTTGCAACCCGTTGTTCCATCTTCTAATGGAAGAACAACTTTATCCTTTCAAGGTCCAACTCTAGGGCGGGCATTTCATAGTCTATGGGAATCTTGAGGCACTCCTCACTATTAGCCATGTGCTTTGTCATCCATTCCAAATCAAGTTCCACCTCCTACATGACCCTTTCTAAAACTTCATTTCTGTGATCAAGGCCCATTTTCTAGGTCTCCACTAGACAATGATCATCCTCCATGAGCTCTAACTCTTTTTCCTAGGTTTTTTTTGGAGGTTTAAGAATGGCCTCAAGCTTAGGATACACAATCCTATAAGGCTCAGTGAACCAGAAACACATTTTCTCTATATCTTGCAACTACTTTTGTAAGTCTCAAAACTTATTGAGCATTTGGGTAGCTTGGTGAATGCCCATATTTTTATTGTATAGCACATGATTGAACCAATCTGTTGTAGCTTTGGTCTAATTATTTCTCATTTCCAACTTTTCTATGTCATCTTTGGAGAGCAACGAAGGTGGTGCTGAGGATGTTGTTGGGGCCTCCCCCTCTGTAGATTTCCATTGCTAAATATAGGTAGTGATATCTACTGCTTGCAACTTTAGCTCCTCTAAGGACTGATCCTTGTTCATATGTTGCATGATTGTTTCCATTGACCCTTGGAACTCATCAATCTTCTACTCCCTAGTTGTTAGGTCCAAGTTGATGGTTGAGATATTGTAACTAGCTCTAGCATCCTTATTCATAACAGGGGTGGCAATTTGTATCATTCTTGATCTGAAGGCATCAACCATGATGTGAGAGTAGAATCTAGGATTCTTTTCCTTTCTTGTCTTTTTTTGTGCTCTATCCAGTATTGCTTCAAGTATGGCCTTGGGATCAACAACCACTAGAGTTTTCTTTTGTAGTTGTCTTTCTAGCCAATTGGGAACCTATGCTTCCCCTTTAGGTGATTCATGTTCACCTTCCTCTCTTTTCTCATGTTAGGTTGTTTCTCTTCATGGCCTGGGGCTTCTTGATCTATTCTTTCTTCTTCATTAGAGTCCTCAATTTGTATAGTCTTCTTTGTGTCTAGCTCGGTGCAAGCTATATTCCCTTCAATGACATCATTCTTTTGAGGTGCTTCCCATTCTGGATGTTCAATCTCATGATGCTTGGGCTCAAGGATCTTCTTTGGTGCATCTTCTTTTTTATCTTCTTCCTTTTCTACTTCTTTCTCTCCTTCCTTTTTAGGAGGCACTTCTTCTTAGATGGGGCCCTCATCTTGCCTAGTTAGTGGAGGCTCTTTGAGTATCTCCATGTTGACATTAGTATCATCTTTCTATTTAGAAAGTTTCCCTTTCAGATCAGCTTCTTCATCTACATCCTTGAGCTATTGGTCCAACTCCTCTTCAAGCTCCTGATCTGAGGTTTCTATGATATACTTCGCAATAAGAGCTTCAATAGCTTCCATTGAAGACTATGAATTTTCTTCATAGTATGCCACCTTATCCAAATTTATGTTTAATCCACCCTCTGAGTGTTCAAAGTAATCATCTTTGAAGGTGTCCTTAGACTCTTCAACTATTCCTTTGGTAGCCTCCCTTTTTCATTTCTACATCTCTTCAAATATCCGCATGATAGCCTCCATCTTTGGTGCCTCTGTAGGAGGTGGAGGAGGAAAAATAAGGATTTTTGGAAACAAAATGGAATCATACTCAAAGAGGAGACTCGGAAAAAAAGAAAGAAAGGGAGCTTTGGAAAAAAAAATAGGGGAGGTGGTTGAATTTTCCATTATGTCTAATCGAGCTTTTAGCACAAGTTTGAGGTATGATTTTCTATTGATTTGGTACTTGTTTGAGTTAAACTGTAGATGTTTTTCTTGCCTCAAATTTGGCTTGTGAACTTTGGCCTCTTTGTTCTGAGCAATCCACCATTGTGTTTATTTTGTCTTAGTACTGCTCTTTGCCTCGGTGATGGCCGAGCATGCATCCCTTTTTCCATGCCTTTGGAAAAGGCTTATATTGTTTCCCCATCGCTGAACTGGGGAAAAACCCAATTATATTTGCTTGAATAATAGCCCTATACTAACTATTTTTTTTAAATCGATAATGAGTATCGATCTCATAACCTCTAGCCATGGAAAGGTGGTAAATGTCTGGATTCAAATGTGGGTTCGATGGTCGCAAACCCTCTTTTCCTTTGTGGTTGCATGCATTTGAAAGCTCTTTTCAATATGATAGCTATCAGTTCACTATCATTGTGTAACTAAATCATTTTATTATGAATTGTTTCACTATTAGTGGATACCTAAAACAATGCATTTTATTATCGGTTCAATGATAATGTGAAAACGAGTTGTTGTATTATGATTCATGTCACTGTTAGTATGAACGCAACTCAATGTATTATGTTAGAAATTCAATGTTATTAAAAAATGGATTTTATTGCGATACATAATCGTTTCACTAATAATGTGAAACCCAATTACATAATGTTATGGTATCATTTCACTGTCAATGTGAAACTCGATATCATAATGTTATGTTATCAATTTTTTGAGAATTTGAAACTAGATTTCATAGTGTTATGTCATTGTTCACTGTTAACCTGATCGTATTTTATTTGAACCATTTCGTTGTGGTTGTGAAAGCCGACTACATAATATAATGATATCATTTCATTGTTAATGTGAAATTTGATATCATTTTTGGGTTATTTAGAAACCAAATTTCATGGTGGTAATTAAACGTTTCATTGATAATATGAAACCCGAACCATAGTAATTAGACACTATTTCATTTTTAATATGAGACCCAATCTCGTTATGAGATGTTATTGAATCACTTAAAATGCGAACCCGATTCTTATTGAATGTTATCATTTTATTGTTACTATATGAAGCCCGAGCTCTTATTAAGGGCAACCTATTTCTTATTCTCTGTGAAGCTGACTTCATGTCATTCAATGTTCTTCCTTCGATGAGTTAGAAACTCTTGACATGTATAATTGAATAAACATTACCTTGAAATGGTAGTTCTGAAACACAACAAATGTAGTATTATGTCATTCGGTGTTGTTACAAGAACAATCTTCTAAATTCTCTATGCAAACTTTTATGATAACTTATCAATATTTCTGGAATAGAGTATTATTTGTGGAATCTATGAAACTACATGTTCAATTTGAATCTTGTTTTTAAAAATTGGTTTTTGGTGAAAGATATTGCTTCTTTTCTATTCTTTCAAAGGAAATGGAAATTGTAACGATCTGTCTGCAAGGAAATGGATTTCTTTTCTAATTTTAAAAGAATGTATACGCATACTTATTACTGTAACAAAGGTCATATATGTGTATATATAAACCAATTATGTATATACACATACATGTGATATACCTTCTTTAATCGGTATATTTATTTTTCCTTAATTGAATATTGAAAGTTTCATTCCAAGTAGAATGAAGTAAGGAATTTTTGTATTTGGTATGTTGATGCATTGTGAAGAAATGTGCATAAACCTATCATTCATTTAATAAATGTAGAACATGTTACAATGTCTAATTTTGTGATGTATAATGTACAAAAGTAGTAAATTCAGATAAATTACTATAAAACTATTGAATCCAGAATAACCCAAGCAAAATCATATGTAGATTATGTTTACAAAATGATCTAATTAAATAACATGAAAGGATTTATTAGAATAAACATTACAAATCATATTGCATGTTTACAACTTAATGTTTGGAGGAAAAGGGTGTCTCCTTTGTATGTAGAAAGTTACCTTATGGGACGAGTGCTGAAAATGGATTAACTGAGAGTATAGTTTTTGCTTTTTCCAAAATCTATTATTTTGTAGTTGTATACAACATATGCTTGGCCAAGCATTTGTAGACCATAACATTGAATAGACTAATTTTATAATGTAGCTCTCTACCATTTCCTAACATTGATCTTGCATGTTCTGATTGATAAGAAATGCTTGTAGTTATGTTAGGCATGCACCAGATTCCACCTTGCATATTGTTTTCTCTTGCTAAATATTTCTTGTAAGGTCGGGTATTGTTCACAAAGAATTTCAGGGAAGCATAGCTTTGTGGTTGGGTGGAAAAGTGCCTAAACCATGTTCTCTTCCACCAGTTGCAGTGAGCTTGGAAAGGAATCACATGGAATTTTCATCTTTGACTATTGTACTTGCACTACTTGATGTAAAATTTGAATTGACTAGTGGCAATGATAGCCTAGTCAAACTATGTAACTTATCAACTTGACATTTGGAAATTAATATAAATAATTATTTGAACATGTTTTGCTATGATAGAAAATATATATTGGATTTATGTTCTTTAATCTATTATTTATAATGTCAAAATTGATTTGTTGGTGTTAAGTATGACACATTTCACCTAGTCAATTATCTTCCTACCTGCAATCTTCAAGATGTAGTAACACATCCAAAGATGAAACTCTTTGGCACATGAGTACCCTTGTACTCTTCTCAACAATGTGATATAATCCTTTTCATCTTCCTTGAATTCACTTCTAAGTTGCACTTTGGCCATCTTTTGTGCCGATTTTCTAGGAATGTGAAGGAGATTGGTATTGATGAAGTCAGTTGATTTCCTATTTATTTTGTTATAGTATTTCATGGCGTTATCCATTGTGACTTCATCATATTTGGCATAAGTTGGGAGGCCTGACACCCTTTCAATAATTTCAGCACTGATGTTCATAACTACTTCTCCTAGTGGCCTAAATATCTTTCTTTGTTTCTTGTTATAGTGTTGGGAACATGTCAATATGAAATTTGGTGATTGGAATGATATTGGGAAAGCAACAAATTTTTCCAGGCCTAATAGTGTCATGGCTTAGGCCAGAACTATCTTGTCTTCTTCTCTATTAAGTTAAGATTGGCCTAGTTAAATCTAAACAAAATACAATGAAATTGGAAAGTTTTAACTTGCTTAGATTGATATTTTGGTTGGACCTTTTGATCATTTGATTTGTGTGCTCCTTCTTAGCAAAATAGAATAAAACCTTGTGCAAAATGATGAGGATGAGATGGGGAATGCAATGGAGATTGTGGGTATTGTGTGGGGTGCAAGATGAGAGATCAAAGATGCAACAATAGTGGATGTTGGATACTTGAAAATTTGCTAAGTGTGTGTGAGTGCTAAGCTTGATTGAAAAATGTGTATTGTTGCAAATGAGGGAAAATTATTCCATTTTTAGGGGAAGTGCCTCTAAACAATGGAGGGTCAAGATAAACCCTTTAACCCTAAACCCTTAAACCTTCTACCCTATACCCTAAACCCAATACCATATACCATCAACCCTAATCCATCAACCCTCAACCCTTAAACCCTAATACCCTCAACCCTAATCCTCAACCCTAAACCCTCAACCCTTAAACCCTTAAACACTCAACCCTAAACCCTAAACACTCAACCCTTAAACCCTAAACCCTTAAACCATCTATTGTCTACCCTCAACCCAATACCCTCAACCCTAATCCCTCAACCCTTAAACCCTAATCCCTCAACCCCTATACCCTCTACCCTATACATTAGACCCTCAACCCTAATCCCCCAACCCTCAACCCTCTACCCTCAACCTTAAACCACCAACCCTCAACCCGTAAACCCTAA
>VDFB02326194.1:0-22233 GCA_007258455.2 Sequoia sempervirens | reverse complement strand
AAGTAGAGATTCAGAAAGGGAGGATATGGGGGTGCTGTCGGGAACCCTTAATCACAATCAATGTTAGGTCCACTTCATAGGAAACCTAGATCTTTGAAATGAAGATAGTTTTCAAAGGAAAGAGATAGACCTATTGTTTGAATTTGGATGCCATCAAAATTCACAGACTGGGTAAAAATTGAATATAGAGGGAGGATAGTTCATGGGTTCTGAGGAGAAAAGAAAAAAATTCCTGGCTTGCAGTGGTTGTGAATCACCCCTGAATGGAGATCCTAAAGGTTTTTTAAAAGAGCGAATGGAAAACCCTAACAAAAATGTGGATTTACCCATGTTAGAATACCCTGTAGGAAAGGGGGTGGAAGTTGGAGAGGAGGGGATTGATAATATTAACTCTCTTAGTAAAAATGGAAGAGACTGCTCACCTGGTGAAGATGAGGTAAGATATTCAAATTTCCCCAATACGAAATCTTGAAAACTCCTTCGAAGAAGTTGGAATGGAAGAAACTCATTCCAGTGATGAAGAGGGAAAATCTTTGGATGAGAAGGAGGATGTGATCTTAGACGATTTGGGGTTGAATGCTTCTTTAGGCATTAAGGACAAAATAAGGTTGGGGCTTTCTTTAGCCTTATTGACAAATGTAAAGGTTGGTGAGAAGAAGAGAAGAGGTGCAAGGACAACAAGGGAATTGTTGGAAATGGATGGTTGTGCGGTAGGCCAAAGCAAATTAAGATCAAGAAAAGGATATGCCTTTTCCCAGGAAGGATGAACTTCTTATCATAGAATGTCAGGGGCTACAATGCCCCTGACAAATACGGTTGATCAAGAGATGTCTTGATCAAACACGACCAAATCTTCTTTTGTTATAGGAAGCCAAGCTAAAAAATGAGGACAGTTTGTTATTCACGCATAGTTTAAGCAAGTGGAGGTTTGAAATGGTTGAGGTTGTGGGTGCGTCTGGTAGTTTAGGAGTGTTGTGGGATGACTCAAAGGTAGATGTTCAGGTAATTCAACAAGGAATTAATTGACAAGGGTTAAGAGTCTTCTCTAAAATATTAAACTCTATGTTTGTAGTGATTAATGTTTATGGCCCGAACTGTGTTGTTGGCAAGAAGGCGCTTTGGGAGGAGATCATGAATTTTCTTAATGGAGAAAGCGAGTCTCTATGCTTGTTGGGAGGATATTTTAATGCTATACTCCACCTTGAAGATAAAAAAGGTGGATTAGGCTGGGGAAGTAGGGCTCAAAAAGATTTCAATGATTTTGTCACAGCTAGTGGTTTAATTGAGGTTATTTTCAGAAAAGGGGACTTTACTTGGACCAACAGGAGGTGTAGTTTTTTAAACATTGTTGAAAATTTGGATTGTTTCTTCCTAGCAGGAGGTTGGGAAGTGACAAATTGGTTGTACAAAGTTGAAATTCTCTCGGTGACTGGCTTAGATCATTACCCAATCAGTATTAATTTCCAAGCTAATGCACCACCGATAAGATGTCCCTTTAAATTTGAAAAAATGTGGATTAGAGTGGAATGTTTTAAGGACTTGGTAAGTGGTTGATAGTAATCTGCTCCAATGAGAAGTGGTAATAAGGCTTTTATATTTTTCAAAAAGCTCTAGTTTCTAAAAGAATGTCTGAAAAGATGGAATCAAGAATCTTTCCAAAACATCTTTGTAGAAAAGTTGAAGATAGAAGAGGCGTTGAGAAATCTCCACTCTAAGGTCATTGAGGGAGGGATGTCAAATCAAGATTTTGTGCAGAAAAAAGCTTTAAATCAGGAATATGTTGAAGTATTGTGAAGGGAGGAGATCTTTTGGCATCAAAAGTCTCGAGAAACATGGCTAATGGAAGGGGATCACAACACAAAAAATTTCCACAATTCGGTAAAAGCGATGAGGATGAGCAATAAGATTTTCTCTATTGCTGATCAACAGGGTAATATTCTAAGGAATATGGAGGAGATAAATAAGGAGGCGATTCATTCTTTAAAAAGAGATACTATCACAGATCAGGCGTAAGAGGTGGATCAAGAGTTTTGGCATGTCATCCCTAGTTGTGTATCTGAGGAACAAAACAATTTTATTTTGGAGCCAGTAACTGTGTTGGAGGTAAAAAAGGCTCTTTTTTCTTTAAGCAGGGATAAGGCCCCTAGACCAGATGGGTTCCCGAATTGTTTATTTCAATAGTTGTGGGACATTTTTTCTTTTGATTTATGGGAGGTAGTGAAAGAGTCAAGGAGGTTTTGGTTTGTGCTGAAATATTTTAACAACACTTTCATTGCTCTTATACCAAAGAAATATGAGATAATCTCTTTTAATGACTTCCGCCCAATCTCCCTTTGCAATACTGTTTATAAAGCTATTTCGAAGGTCATTACAAATAGGTTAAAGTTGATCTTAAAGTCAGTCATTTCAAAAGAACAAAGTGGTTTTTGTCTGCAAAGATCGATTGTTGAAGGTATTATTATAGCACATGAGGCTATTCATTCAATGAGGAAAGCAAAAAATAAAATAATGATGGTAAAATTGGACATTAGGAAGGCTTATGATGAGGTGAATCATGAGTTTTTGTTGCAGGTGTTGAGAAATTTTGGTTTTAATACTGCTTGGGTTGATTGGGAGGGGAGTTGTATTAATACTCCAAGGTTCTTAGTGCTTGTCAATGGAAGCCCTCAGGGTTTTTTTGAGCCCTTGAAATGGATAAGGCAAGGGGATCCATTATCTCCTTTTCTTTTTATTATAATGGTTGAAGCTTTAGGAAGACTAATTGTTAAATATAGGATGGATGGAAGGTGGAAAGGGATAAAGGTTTCCAGGGGGGTTGAACCAATTTCCCATCTTCAGTTTGCGGATGATAATTTTCTAATGGGAGAAGCCACGCTTAGAGAGGCTTGCATTATGAAGCTAACCATTGATTGTTATAGCAGGCTCTCAGGGTAATGTGTGAACTAGAGGAAATCATAAGTCTTTTTCCTCAATACTCCGATGAGGAAGCAAAGAGAAATCAGTAGAATTTTGGAGATGAGACTTGGGTTACTACTAGGAAAATATTTAGGAACCCCTTTGTTTAGTGGCCCTTGTAAAGTGTCTCTTTAGAAAAAATTGGTTGATTGTTGTTTGTGGAGGATGGATGGGTGGAAGAGCATATCGCTGACCTCAACAAGGTGCATTTTAATGTTGAAATCAATTATTTATGCAATCCCAATTTTCTCTATGATGTGTCTACGGATTCCACAAAAAGTTATTAGTACTATTGGGAAGAAAATGAGGAAGTTCTTTTGGAATGGGGCATGTGAACAGGATAAGATTTCATTGTTGGCATGGGAGAAGATTTGTAGGCCTAAAGGTGAAGGGGGAGCAGGTCTGCGTAATTGGCGGGTTATGAATGAGGCCATGGGTGTGAAATTGGTGTGGAGTATGTATTCAAATCCAAATTAGCTTTGGGTTAGGATCCTTAAGTCAAAATATCTTGACTCTAAAGATAATCATAGAATCTTCATGATTCAAAATCCCCCTAGAGGGTCGGCAATCTGGAATTTCATAGTGTCCTATAGGCCAGTTATCATTGAGCATATCACATGGCAGATTGGAAATGGTTGGATGTGAAAATTCTGGGAGGATTTGTGGGAAGGTTTCCCAACATTGGCTAAAAATCATCAAGTACTAAATCTGAAGTTACTTTTAATGTAGCGTTGGGGAAGTAGAGTTAAGAAATATTTGGAGCGAAAACAAGGTGATAATGGTGAAGAGTGGGTTTGGAAAGATGTTAGCCAATTGGGCTTAATGGTAGATGAACAAATTTTAATGAAGGATATTTTTGCTAGGAGGGTGCTTATAAATAATTGTGAGGACGGGGTTGTGTCGTGTGCAACTTCTAATGGAAGCTATTATATTAAAATTGGGTACCAACTCCTCAATGCAAGGGGGTAGGATGAAGTATGGCCATCTCATTTTTTTTGGAGCAAGGAGTGTTTGCAGAAGGTGGGGACCTTTGCTTGGCTTGCTTTTTGGGGCCAAATACTCACAGGAGAGCATATGAAAAGGTTGGGGTTTATAGGACCTTCACGCTGCATCATGTGTGAACGAGGTGAGGAATCAGTAGATCATCTCTTGCTCCAATGTGATGTTGCTTCTCATTGTTGGAGTATGGCTTGTGGTAAATTAGGATGGCAGGGTCCTCTACTAGAATCTTTGAAGCAACATTTCACTTGTTGGCTGCGATTTTTTGGTAGATCCACACTTTCTTGTATTTGGAATGTCTATCCTTCTATAATGGTATGGAAGATTTGGAAGGAAAGGAATATGAGGTTATTCTAGGAAAATACAAAACCTTTGGATAGAATTTTTTTCAGAATTAATCATTCTATTGAAGAAATTATTAGAGCAGCAACTTCTAGATACTTTAAGCCTAAGGTACCATACATGGATTAGGATAAGCATTTTCAAATGCAGTAGCCAAGGATTTAGATTCCACCTATTAAGGGGCTATGCTGGGTAAATTTGGTCTCTAAATTTGGTGAAGTTGTAAGATGGATAAAATTGGAGGATGGATGGATAAAGATAAATTTTGATGGGGCATCGAAAGGAAATCCAGGGCCATCGGGGATTGGGTGTGTGGATAGGGATAGTAATGGCAGTATTTTGATGATGGAAGCAAAAATAATTTGGGAAGGGACTAACAACGTGGCGGAAGCAATGGCAATGCTTCAAGCTGCTAAACTTGGGAGGAGGATGGGAGTTGGAAATTTGCATTTGGAAGGTGGCTCCCTCATTATTGTGGAGGCCATCATGGAGGGAAAAACACATGGATGAAATTTATAGAAATATATTTATGCCATATAGGAGTTGCTAACCTTCTTTGAAGGCTTTAAGGCGACACATACTTGAAGGTATGGAAATGAGGAGGCATATGTGCTATCCAAGTGGGTGCTAACATTTGCAGCAGAAGGGGAGGAATGAATAGAGGACTTTCAAAATATCTCCTTTGAAGATTATCATCCTTAATAAGTGATGGTTGAAGGAGCTTTAATGGAAAAGTTTAAATGTTATGTTCCTTGAGGAGTATGGTTTGATGTGAAGGAGGGGGGAACGAATGTGAGGTCAGTGGAGGCATATGAATTGATGCCTTTCATCTGTTAGCCCTCTGGGGTAGATAGAGATGCAGGAGGAAAGCAGGATTCATCTGGCTATGATTCTTTGTTGCATGCATTGAGATAAAGGGTGCAAGTGTTAATCAGAAAGAGAGGGCGGTATTTGCAAGAGTGAGTATCAAGGATGCAACACATGAAGTCTAGGAAATGAACTGTTGAAAGAGCGTCAACATTCAAGGTGGGAGGCGAAAGAGAATTTTGGGCACAAAGGTATGATTGCTCTTTTGGTGTTAAAATAGTGGATGGTGGTGGTAATACCCTATGGCTATGATGGATGGTGGTATTTCTTTGTATTGGGCCTTGGGTCGATAGAAACTCTGTATTTGTAATGACTATGGCCAGTTTTTGTGATTGGTTGCCTTTGTTTATCGAATGTATCCTTCTTTAATGTTGGATGGTAGATCCTTTTGGTCTGTTGGGTTGTGTTAAACCCTAGAGGTGGATGTAGATTGGCTAGGAGATGGGGCTAGATGCTTGTTTATAGGCTCATAGTGGTGGTGGGGTGGGGAGTTTAAAATGAAGTTCTTATGAGACTTTCTTTGTAATATTTTTTATTATCAATGAAATAAATATTATTATTGATAAAAAAAAATCATGCTTATCTCTATATAAACTTTGATAAAACTAATAAAGGTATGAGTGGAAGGGTGTACCAAAACTTTGTTGGTGTAAATTTCGAGCTTATGAATGAAATAGAACATCTTATTATCAGAGATTCTCCATGACTATGTTATCACTCTATATTTTTCTTATATTTTCCATACTTATTTCTTATTATATTTGAATGAATATCAGTTATTGAGCCTCAATATTGTGCTTATGTGAATGAATATGTTGATGTAGTAAAGCATTTACTATGGATGTTTTCAGTTACATGTTCAAAATTATGTTCAACATAAAAATGGAAACTATTTAAAAATAATAAAGTTAACAAAGTTGCTTATTTAAATAATTGTGAGTTACATGCATTAATATTTTATTAAATTTTGTGTCTTCATGAACATATGCTGATACAAAATGAATGGAAGAAGCATCCAAGTAATCCTAATTTTTTCCGCCAATAATTCATACCAAAGATTGAACAATTTATGGATATTGCAATAGGTAATTTGTATCGACACAAATAATATTATTGAAGCATTTCAAAGTTTAGGCCATAAGAATCATCCTTTTTTAAACATGGATTGCAAATAATTCTAAAAATTTAGAAGTCTTGGCCATTAACATTATTGTCTGCCACAATTCCATCCAGTGTATCATTGTCAATGTTCATATGTCCTTTCAAGTATTTAATATTATCATCATCCTCATCTTGATCTACATCATCTTCACCATCATTGAAATTTGACTGTAGACCATCCATATTGTTACCAGATGTATTTGGATCATCATTTTCTATACCATCCATATTGTTCTCTTCCATAACATCATCTAACTTTGGATTGTTGTCTTCTTGTGCCTGAACATAACCATCTTCAACATCATCATGGATGTCAATTTCTTCGATGTTCTCTAATCCCTCTCTCTCATTTTGTTGGCCATCATTGTTTTGTTCAATATCCACTAATGCATCGTCAAATACATGCCTTAATCTTGGATCATAATGTATGACAAATATCCATTTCGGGTCCAAAATATCTTCATACAAAAATACCTGCACATGAATGACATACATATATTAGACATATGTTATAACAATTTTATTGATTAATAAACACGTGTATATTCACAATAAATTATGAATTAATAGATTAATGATCACTACCGCTTCTTGTTTGAGTAAAAGAAATACCTGCTCATAATGAATTGGTAGAACATAATGCTCCTTATCCTCTGGTAGGAACCATGAGGAATCTATAGAAAACAATCCACTATGGGTATCATGTCTTCGTGTCCTCTCAAATGCTTCATACCATCTACACTTAAAAATACAACATTTAAAAGAGCGGTAATCCAACTCAATAATTTCTTGTATTTTCCCAACATACTATAAATTCCCTTCAATTATATTCTTATCTTTTGAGCTTGATCGATTGGATTGCTTGAAGTCAACCATGATGCCACAATCGAAGGATCGTCTCTTTACATCTACACTTTCTACACAATAATGTTGACCATATGCCCACATTGTTGGATATTTCCTCTCCTGTGAAAAACCATTTATTTCAGTGAAAACAAATATAACGACAAATATTAAAATAGTTAATAGTGTCAACTATAAGGAAACAACATTTTGTAAAATTCCAATTGTACCTTTCTTTCACATCCTCTAGACATGTTGATTTCATCTTCTGTTATGTTTGAATCTATACCTACATCTTCTATTTGATTTTGAATTTGTTTAGTAACCCATTCTAGTGTGTAATCTTTGCCCCATTCCCCAAGCAGATCAGTGGGAAGTGGAGTATTCCTTGGGTTTGATCTCTTAAACTGTCTCCTTGCTTCTAACACTTCTCTCTTTTTATCATACAGATCAATCCATTTGTTCATAAAATCCATGTGGTATAGAATGAACTTGTCGACTATAGCACTTTCGTCTACACCTATTACATGTCAACATGTTTATTTCAAACTCCAAATGTCATGCTGTTAATTTGACAAATAAATTACAGAGTGAATCAATGATTGCAAGAAAAACAACCACACTGATCATGAATTTACTTACTAATTTCTACTTGAGCACCATTAGATTGTGGTTTTTCTCCATCAATAATATATGATGCATGTTCTTCATCCCAGAAGGGTGGCCCATCTTCAAAATCCTTACCAAGGAATTCACACAGGAAGAAAAATGCTTCATTCAATATGTACCCTTCAACCATGCAACCCTCTGGATGTGCCTTTTGTTGGGCATATCTTTTTAGAGTTTTAATATATCTCTCAAAGAAAAACATCCACCTTGTTGATATGACACCTACCAATTCAATGTCATCGACTAGGTGTATAAGCAAATGGACTTTTAGGTCCATGAAACTTGTAGGAAGATCCTTCTCAAATACACATACAATTTTTGTAATTTCCTTCTTCCATTTTGGCACTTCACATTTGTGGATCTCCTTGCAGGTCACCCACCTAATATAAAAATAGTAAATTAATATGAACCTTTAGTAAAAAAATAAAATGCAATATAATATCTCTATGCCTCTCACACATGAACATTTCATATAACCACATACCTTGTAAATGTTGACAATCAACTTATGGCATTCTTTAAGTCAACTATAAGATAGGAATCCCCCCTAATTTCCAATGGCATGATATGCTATCAAACACATTTATGAAAATGTCATTAGTAATTTTTTCTCACACAACAAAATATCAAAATATATTTAGTACTTAATCAATGTTACCAGTTAATGTTAAATGATGATATATAATACCTTCATAAAATTATGAAAATCACGTGTTTTAAATCTTGTGATATGTCCATCAACTGTAAAAGCTTTAGCCAATGATGACCCATAGCCAGTAAGCATCCTTGTTGAACAAATGACATTTTTTAGCTGGTCTAGCTCTTTTTTTTTTCAAAATCCATGGAGCTTCTACATATGTTTCATTTTCCCTATTTGGCCAGAAATGTTTTCTATCAATTTTGGTACGCGAAAGAGCATTATCTCTCCTCGAAGACAAGGTGTCCTTGTCTTTGCCTAATATATGTCGAAATATAGAATCTGGGACATTTTTGAATATGTGCATAGGATCTAATAGGTGAGATATTAATAGATCCTTCCAGTAAGGGAGCTCATAAAATATGGATTTCCCTTTCATTCCTTCTGGCATATTAACTACAACTTGTTCTGGTTCTTCAATTGAATCACCCCGATAAAAAAAATCCTCCCAAGCTTTCAATTCAGCATCTTCATACTTCTTAATCCAATCACCTAGACCCATAATTATGGGAGGGCCTCTATTTTCAACTACTCCATCAAATTGATTCTTCAAGCAATTTGTAAACTTATGATCTAGTGGTAGAAAACCCCGTTGTTTGCATCAAAAAATTTATGTAGATCTTTAAAATACTGCCCTTGAAATTTTTCTGCACATCTTGGTAATGCAAATATCCCCTTATTTTGAAGCCTTGCAATTCAATAAGTAATGTTAATAACATCAAAAAAATAGTATAAAACTAAGTATGAAAGTTGGGATGAAAATAAATTATGAGTGTAAATACGTAAATATTTTATCTTACCAAAACAAACATCAAGTCCTGGGAAATCATGTATAGTCCAACATAGCACACCATACAACATGAAGGACCTATTTGATGGAGTTCATGATATGTCATACATTCTTATGCCTTTCCATAGTAGTTGCATCTTATTAATAAAAGGCACAAGATAAACATCCATGCTTTTAACTTGTTGTTTTCTTGGAACAATGAGAGTCAACATAAGGTGCTCCTTTCTAACACTCATCCATGGGGGAATATTGTATACTATCAATCTGACTGGCCAAAAACTATAATTTGAGCTCAGGAAATAAAATGGGGACACTCCATCCATTGCAAGACCAAACCTGATACTACGGGGTTCATCTTTGAATTTTCTTGGCCATTTTTCCTCTATGTGTTTCATTGCTTTGGAGTCAGACAGAATTCACATGAATCCATCTTTACTCTTGTTCTTTGCATGCCAGTCCATCAATTATGCAAGTTACTTGCAACGAAACATTCGTTGAAGTCTAGATATAATTGGCATGTGACGTAAAAATTTCTTTGGAACTGTAGGACCTTGTACATTTGTATGATATCTTTTCTCTTTGCATACAGGGCATTCTACCTTGTTTTGATATTCATCTTTGTATAAAATGCAAGCATTTTTACATGAATGAATTTGCTTATATTCAATCCCCAACACAACCAACAACAAACACGCCTCTCTACAAGTTGATGGAAACACATTCTCTTCAAGGAATATTTTTGTTTTTAGTGCCTTGTAAGATTGCTAGAGATTAAATCAATTGAATTTTTTACTTATGATGAACATATTTGATATGTCAATCTATACTAGGATTGTTTATATACAATATATGGTTTTAAAATCCCCTTAAAGAAATATAAATGAAGTTGATGAATGTTTACGAATTATGTACACCAATTGACAATGCAAAGTAGGAAATAGATTTCAACTCACTTCAGTAGGGTAGTGAATCCTTTGTCTGACCAACCAAATAGTGACTTGATTTCTAATAATATTAATGTGCATGCCAATTTTGAGGTTCTACTTGCACCCGATTTGAACACAGGTGTCTTCGCTGCTTGCTTGATGGAGTCTTTCAGGTTGTTATCATCAACATTACGTTGGTGGTAATTACCCCTGCTATCATCGTTACAATCAACCATATGATCATTATTGTCATCATTGTTTCTTCTTATCATCATTAAGGCTAGGTGGCATGTCATCAGTGTGTGCGGATCTCATTAGCTCTTCAAATTTCTTAGCTGGTAGTATTCTCTTCAATGTTGCTCTTTTCACCTTGGTATTGTTTAAAGGATGGTTTGGATCATCCCATTCAAATCTTAATAACCTAGTTGGATCTTGGGTATTAGTATGTGTTTCATCAACATCTTCTACCAATCAACAAATTCAAGCATTATTTAATGTTTGGCAACAATTGGATAAATCATAAATGTATCAATTTTGAAGAAATATAATCAAATATGGCTTAAAAAATAAAAATAAAAATTGTATGAACATATATACATCAATTGAATAATGGAACATTATTTTATAGACTACCTTTTTTATACAATAATTTAAATAAAACACAATTTTGACAACATAGTTTATAAAACATCAATCCACACTCATTTATTATTCTTTGGTTTTCTGCCCTTAAGAACATCCTTAGGGAGACCTTTTTCTTCCCTTTTCTTTCATGCAAGAGTGTGTTTTAAGAAGGGGTAATCAATCAATAACTCATCCGAAATGGTAAGGTCCATAATAGCCTCAACCATTATCAATATATCAACCTCTCTTTCCATAGCTCCATCTTTATCATTTATAACCTCAACAAATTGACAATTCGGTCTTACAGTAGGGTCCCTTCCCTTACTACTATTTATAAATCTTGCAATATTTTTGTGTGTGTATGCACATCCATCTATATACATAAGATGACCTATTCATTTCTTTTCCACTTTCCAATTGGAGACGATGTGTATACATATTCGAATTTAGACCATATGCTGACATGCTAGGCTTATGGGCCCTCCCACCCAACTATAGCCTCCCACCCACCCCCGCAGCAGGGTGGCCAAGTATGTCTCATTACTTAACCTATCCCAAGGCTTCCTTTCAATTCGACGAGCAAATCGATGCCATTCCCTTATTCATGCGGGCAAGTGCATGCCATGCGGGTGGGGGGGGGGGTGAATGGGTAAACGGGGGCCAGTCCCGCAATGGATCTCATGGAGAAAAGGCGGCCAAGGCCTGCTCAAAAGGACACTCAAAAGGAGTTCCCCAGCAAGGGGGTAAAGTTGCCCAATGAGGAACCGGACAAATGGATAGGGGTCGAAACCACCCACCTTTCAGCCAACCTTTATTCCACCGGGGTGGGCGGGGGGAAAGGCACGGAGAGGTGGGCAATAATATTATCGAAGGGCGGAAGAAACCGGCAAACCTTCTCGGCTAACTGTTTTCAACAATATTCCCACCCTGCTGCCCGATAGGAAGGATAGGAGAAAGAATAGGCCAATTGGGTCTAGCTGGCTCTAGAAGGATCTGGCCGAAACGGTGCCGAGATGGATGGCATTCATGGCCAAGGGATATACATCATACTTCAATCCCGACAGGGTGTAATGATGAAGGTAACAGATCTCCGCTTGGATCGGCATGTCTGATACGGTGGGGGGTGTGATGAACTGGCCACCACATGGTTAGTTCGGGTGAGGAACCAGAAGCCGGTGGGGGAACGGCCCAGATTCCGTCGAATTCTTAGGTAACAAAAAAACATGGGTGGGCTTAGTCCGCTGTCGGGGCTAAGGTAGCGCAGGGGTTACCCCCGGCTGATTCTGTTCTGGCTAGCGGACTTCTCTCCGTCCGGATGTGAACCCTATCGGCCCTGCCCCCCCGAAGGCCCCCCTCTATAGCAAATTGTGGGTGGGAGGATGGGTGGGCCCCTCTTTTTCTATTATCGAAGGTTGGGGTGGGTGGGGGTAGATAGTTGGCTACCCGGCACTATAGCTATTATAGAGGGGTGGGGGGCATGTTACCTCCTTCCGCTTAGAATAGTAGGGGCCTCCCACCCACCCCAATCTGGACAGTTTACCCAGGGGTGGGTGGGAGGAGATAGGGCTATAGCCCGCCCGCCCCTTGCCGTTGCGGGGGGGCATGTTACGTAGAGAATCTAGTCCTGCCGTCATAAACCTATAGCGATCGTTTCTCGCCCCTATAGTTCCCACCCTGCGGCTAGAAAGGCATAGGCCGTTGAATCACCACCTTGCCTAGTATCTCTTCCAGTCCCATATCCGGGTGCAGATCCGAATGCATAACCAATTAGTGACCGAGCATATTCAGTAGTAGATGTTGATGCGATTCATTCTCCATATCGAGATCTAGAGCCCTTAGTTCCGGATCCATGACCAGTTGTAGAGCCGTATGCATATCCGGTGAATGATCCAGTGGCAGGGACAGAGGCACAGACAAAAGTAGAGGTTGTACCGGGGGTGGAAGCAGTTCCAAATCCATATGTTCATTCAGTTGTCCGAGTGAAAGCATCTAAGCCATCAGTAGCAGAGGTCCCAACTAGAGCTTCTTCAGGTGCATCAGTTGATCTATTCTGCTAGCCTTCTCCATTCACCACTGTAATATGATAGACCATAATATGGCATTAATCTCCTAGTGGTTTGTTCTGAATTATTTCTATGTTTAGATCCCACATGTACATTTTGGACAATAAAGAGTCTTAGATTCCCTCCATGAGTATTGGAGGGTCGTATCATGTAGTTGTATCGCCAAAATTGAAACACCTCATAGAGTCTGGGTAGTTGTTGATCACTAGGCCAAGCACAATATAATCGATGATCAAATGTCTCTTTATAAATTGATCTCAAACTCAGGGGAAATTCATCATATCCATCACATTCATTCTCATAGGGTATGTAGTCCACCTTCCCCTTGTCTTTAAGAAAATTATGCATCTTTAAACCGATTCTTGTTCTGTTACTTGTTTTCATCAATTTCTCATCTTTTGAGCTGGTATATTGGCACATATTTTTGTTAGATGTATCATGTGATAAATGATCATTTCCCTCTAGGTTGGAATTTGGTGATCCAGGAAACTTTAAACCAAGAACTTTATCCTACAAGTATCCATTAAGAAAAAAAATAGTTATTTAAATAATATAAAACAATGTTTAAATGAAGTATACATGTTATTTATATCAAATTGGAAAATTCCTTACCACAATTCATATTGGATTTGAATCGATTGTAGGAGGCATACTACTGACTGGAAGCTCATCATATATGTAATATCTTTGTACAATCGCTCATTTGAATTGTTTCTTTCCACGACATACATAACATCCACAAACTATAATTTTCTCAAAGTATTCATCCCATGTACTATAGTCCTGACCAACCTCTTGTTCAGTGCAATCATTTGTTGTGTCTGCAGGATCCATTGTCATATCCTCTTCACCCCACTGTCCTCTACATGATTTAATAGTTTTAGGTCCACATCCACGTACATATCTCGTTCTTTTGCTAGTTGAACGCTCAGACTCTGCATTTGCTCCAATCTCCATCTAAAATAATCAACAACATGCATTAATTTATGTCAAGATTGGATAATACATTATAAATTTCAATAATATTGTGAAAAAAGATGGACATATCACAAAATTCCATCATATGATTTTTTCCTAAGTTAAGTCAAAATTTGAGTACCTGATGTCCCGCTTCATTCATTGTGTCCTCATTTGATATGACATGATCTGTTGTCATGGCCTCGTCTCACCCTTATAATACATAACATAGTAAATAATGTTTAGTAAACCAATTATATCATTTCAACGAATATTCTATCCAACAAAAAACCTCACTTTAGTCATATATTTGACATATTGATATCATGTTTTGGCCATCCTAATTTTCAAACTTTTCCCTTGATCATAGAATCACATTTAATCACCATTCCTATGCATTTTTTATGCAGAGTGAAGGAAGAAATCCACTTTCTCAATTCCACTTAACAAAACTCAAACATGCTTTGTTTGTTTTCTCATCACAAGATCACATAACTCAAATACTCACTTTTGCATTCAGAGTCCCAAATCTCTATAGAACCTTCAAAATACCTTCACCATCTTTAATTTGACAAATTCAAGCCAAATATGCTGCCTCACAACAATCTTTTATCAGATTTATCAATTCTTACATCCAAGACTCAAACCCTAGCATCATGGCTAAATCGGGTGTAACTTTCAAACCAGATTGAATCTACCAAACATAAATACATTTTTGAGTACCCATTTTGGTCATTAAAAACATATCCCATTTTTAGGTACACTTTTTTTGGAACACATGCATGTTGTCTTGACTTCTTTGCTACTAATTAAGCCTAAATAGGCAGATATGCATGCAAATAGTCACCTATAAGTTTAAAAAATCAGTTAATTAATCCAATCACCCCAATGAGAATTTAGAGGACCTTCTTACGGAAATTTCCTCCTATTTTTAGAAAAATCCAATGGTTAAATTTTTAGAAACACGATTTTTACTGCAAATTGTTACCCTAGATCAGGGTTTTAGACAGTTTTGGGGAAAATGACTATATCTTGCACAATTCTTAACTAAAATGCATGAAACAAGATATATTTGGAAGGTGAATGATATCTATTTCCACCCACTTTCTTCTCTACGATTTAGTAGTTCTACGTCGTCTACGTCCTCTCTCCATGGCGTCCTTTGGATCTTGTAATACACAACAATGAAAATAGCCACATAACAGTTGTGCACCAAGAGAATATTGTTGAAATTATTTTGTTAATATGCTCGCTTTTCATTAAGACGCACTATGAAAAACAAAATAGGACATTCCAACATTTTGCTCTTCACAAAAAGTTTACACGTGGAATCTTGACAACTAGAGCTCAAATCTTATTATTACAAGATGACTACAAATTCACATTAAAAATACATTTATTTACAAGTTGACTACAAATAAAACCTATTACTAATAATTTTAGCTGAACATCGCTTCCATGGTCCCATGTTATATCCTAGATGAAAGAAAACCTATTATTTATAATTTTAGTTGGTTCTCTACCTTACACTTCTTCCACAAATTCATTAAAACCGTAGATATTTTCTCTTTGAAAACTAGAGATTGGATTCCTTATTCTTGATTGAAACCTACTTTACATTGGATAGTGTGAGAATATTTATCTTAGATAAGATCCAAAACTTTAATTCTTTATTTTTTATTTTTCATGATTGGTGTTTATCCTCCATAGAGGCCGTGGTGAAAGTAGTTGGCTTGGTTATGTAGAAATCCCCTCATCAAATAAAAGCCAACAAATGTTTACAAATGGCTCAACCCATATAAGACTTAACAATTTACTACAACTTTAATGAAAGATTGATACATAGCATGACCTACTTTATGTTGTATGGAAATCATATTTGTAGCCTAATATGTTATGTTTTCATAATTAGTATCGCATGGAAGTCTAGCCACTAGCTAAAACCTTTGACATCTTGATTGATTTAGCTAGCATGTATATCTTCATTAACCAAGAGAAGGCATGAGATCTGAATTTATTTGTTTGATAGGAAAAAGAGTTTAGTTTGGCACAACTAGATGCTAAATTAGGCACACTTGTGCCACCTTTGGCACCCCAAAGAGATTACATTTAGGACTGAAAGTCGAAGCTAAATTTGACATTAACTATGGCACTAAAGTCAGTGTTAACTACGGTGCTAAAGTTGGCATTAACTACGAATAATGAATCAAAAACAAAAATTTAAAAATTCCTACCTACGTTAAAACATACCACACAACAAAAAACACAAAACAAAACTTTCATACCACAAAATTCACGAAAATAATTTGCAGGAAAATTAAAAAATGGGTAGGGTTTGAAATCTCCTCATCCAAATATGATGCATAGGCTTCACCTCTCAAATAAATGGGCAATCATATTATTTAATTTCTTTCATGCTTTAACGATTAGCAAAAATGTTTGCCTAGAAATTCATTGGTTTTGGCTCCAAAAAAGAAAACCCTCGAGGATTTGCAAGTGCAACTCTCACACACACTTACCAATAAGTTCTCAAACCTCTGCATTTCATAGGCTCACAAGAGATTGCTCAAATCTTTCTTTTGCTTAATCACTTGTTTGAATTATACATTTGTTGCTAGGAAAGATAAAGGTTAGTATATAGGCGTACATTTCAAAAAACATCGATGTTATTTAGGTTTTCAATTTAAGCTGGAGGGTTTTAACAGTAATTGGTAGAAATTAGGTTGGTAGGGAATACATGATTTTAGATTTTTGTTTTATTTTTTAAAATAGCGGATTTGTAATATGACTGCAATTTACCTTGTTTCATTATTGTTTGTTTTTGAAAGGTCTAGGGGATTATGCGCTTTTTCAAATAATTGGGTTATTTTGAAGTTTTCATGTTTGTTTTGACATAGAGTGAAAAAGGATTAGGGCTCTTTTTTCATTTTTTTATAAGGGGTTTTGAATGGAATTTTGTTGTAACAATTTCGATAAGCTAGACTGAATTGGACTTAATGTATTGAATTTTTTGTGTGAGTCGGGCTTTGATTGATTTGGGTTATTTGGTGGTCTTATTTTTTCATTATTCATTCCATCACAGGGTTTGAAATCTCAGGAGATATCTCATAGGAATTTAAATCCAGAAAGAGATTCATTCAAGGTAAAGCTTGCTCATTAATCACTCGTTTCTTTTAAATCACCCATTTCTTTTAATTTCTTTGATTGGTGGCTTACTTTCATACCACAAAACTGGACGAAAACTTTCATACCTGGCAATGTGTACTTTTTTTTCCTCCATAGATTGGATGAAAATAATTTTCCCTAGGTCGCCTCAAAATGTCAAGCAATAAAGGGAAGGGAGCAAAGGGAGCAGACTCTGGCCACAATGAGGTAATTCATTGTCAATTTATAGATTTGTAAATGTTTCCATTGTTTCTTTGATTTTTAGTTTTTGGTTTTTTATTTCTAAATTTAAAAGAAGAAAGTTATTTATATATATATAGGGACATGAGACTGACAAAGATAAAGAGGCATTGGCTTCCATATTGGGGGTAGAGGCAGTGAACAAATTAGATGGTGTGGTAGCTACAGACAGAATACGATGTGGTTTCAGGGGAAGTCCGAATGACAAATGCTAGAAAAATGTTTGCGAATAGGTTGAAGGAATCATGCCTTCAACGGTTCAAAGACCATCTACATTTTCCATTCTCAAAGATACCCATGCACCTGCAAAAAGCAATTATCCATGATGTGGAGACTGAATTTGGCACAGGTTGGTCTGTAAAGAAGATAAAGCTACGAATGTCTCAAAACTACAAGAGATTTTGGTACAACCAAACAAAGAACATAAAAAAACTCCCTCCCAAGCTAAGGCTCAAAAAAAGGCCAATTGATGTAAGTGTGAAAGTGTGGAAGTGTGGAAAGAGCTTGTAAAAGCATATGAGAAGTCTGATGCACAAAGGAATTCCGGTGAGGAGAGTACACAGGTATTTGAATTTTCTCATAATATTATATCAAATTTATTAAATAATTTTTAAGTTTTATTTGTGCATAGTTAAATTGAATTAGTATATGTTTCAGGACAAGACCTCCAAGGCTAGGCTTGAAAAACTTCGTGCCACGCATCACAATGGATAGAAAGGTTTACAGGCCTTGATCTATACATTTGTAAGTATATTTAATATGTTGAATGATATCTTTTTTATTTCCTCGGAAAAAGTAAATGATTGCATATTAATTAGTTTAACTAGTCCATGTGCCATGTTTTGACAAGAGGAGAAATATGTCGGCATCCAAAGTAGTTTGAAAAGTAAATGTTACAAAGCAAAAAGTGGACTGATTTTGTAATCTAGATGGAGAATGAGGTATCAATAGTTGACTTTCAATAACTTAGTTGGATATTGTTGTGTTAATATGTCAATTTGCATTTCTTGTGTTGATTTTTTTATTGATGCGAAGGATGAATTCTAAAGTGCTTCTCTGTTGGCCCTAGATCCCACTCAATTGTCCCATTATTTCATGTTGAGGAAAAAACTATTGTTTGCCTTAAAGGGCAGTGGGTGACATTCATGCCTTATTTTCATCGCATCCTTTAATTAATGACCATGGTCTTTTAATATATCTTAAGTGTTCTCATTTAAGTTATGAGTTGTATCATTTGAGTAACTTTGTCCATGTTGATTTGATTTCTTTTCTTTTCTCTCAAACTTGGTATCTCAAGGAGTGCTTCCTTGAATTCATGCTACCATTCTACTAAGTGATTGACATGCATCTTTGCCATCCTTCCTCACGATGTTTCCATTCTTTTAACATGTAAGAATGTTTTGATGCATCTTGGTAGGCATCCTATAGATCTAACACATCCTTGTAGAACTCCTTTTGCACAAAGGTCAAGTCACCATGGATTTCTAATGCATATTCCATGAAATCACCTGTCATACCTTGTAGCCTTGTAGTATTCCACTTGATGTTTCAAGTGCTCAATTTCCTTCTTATGCCCTTCCATTTCTCATGTCATTTTATGAATGTTTGATTCATTTGCTTTTGTTGTGGTGACCCTAGTCATAGCCCTAGCCACTAGATCCATATCATCTACATCACTTGGCATAGCTAACTAGCCACTTAATTTGTCCATCTAATTTTAAAAAAAGGCAGTAAATTCTTGTCTTCCAAGTTAAAAAAACTCCATAAATAAAGAAATCAGTAGTAAAAAACCTACAACCTGATCTAATCAACATAGAGAAGCATGTAATACTAGA
Source organism: Sequoia sempervirens (assembly GCA_007258455.2). Classification (NCBI taxonomy): domain Eukaryota; kingdom Viridiplantae; phylum Streptophyta; class Pinopsida; order Cupressales; family Cupressaceae; genus Sequoia; species Sequoia sempervirens. The sequence continues at coordinate 3,100 of VDFB02326194.1, read as the reverse complement.
CTTCTTAACATTCAAAAGATAAATGGAATGTCCTCAACACCTAGTAGAGCTATCCAAAAAAGCTAACTAAAAACATAAACGTGCTCCTACACACAATGGCCTAATGGCTGGTTGTCATAGAAGTCAAACTACCGAAGTAATATCACCGATCAAGTTAACATATATGCATCATTTGCATAAACAGTTGAACCATTCATGAATAAATAGTAGAAGGATGTAGATGAACTCAATTCATCTGACTTTATGCCTCTTCGCAGGAATTCCTCTTGAATCTCTAATATCAAGTGCATGAGACTTCCCTATAGCTTTTACCTTTTGTCGTCACCTTTGCTCTTCACTATTAGACTCATCTCCTTTTTCTTTATCTGCATTTCAAGCTTTATTTCTAATTCATCCCATGTTTTACCTTTCCTCCTCTTCAAAATCTTCTTCTTTCTTTCTTCTTCGCCCCTTTACTCCACAGATCTATCTCTCAAATCACCCTCATCCTGACATTCAATTCCTCTTCTACATTAGAGGGTCTTATATCCTTAATTTGACTCTTCCGACTATCAAAATCAAAATCACTTAGCTTCCATTATTCACCTCTTCGTACCCCAACCACTCATCTTCAATAAACTATTTGGATCATCAAGAATAGTCTTCAAAATTGGCCACCAATTTAAGTTCATTCTACTTTCATAATACTTTATATCCATGTGGATTTCTGTAGCCATTCTCGATCTCCCATCAAGTGCAAAGATTGAGGCCTGGCATCAATGTGGGAGTACATCCCACTTGAAGTTCCGAAAACAATAGCCATCACCTTTTTCCTAAAAGTCTGGCCTCTCGTTGTTAATAAATTTCAATCCTCACTCAATAGCTTACTACTAAGAAAAGGTAATTCCACCAACTCTACCAAACAAATATTGTAGGAACAACGGAAAAGTAGAGGTTTCTTGAAAGGAACCCATGAAAACCAAGCAAGCCCCAAATGGGTATATCAAACTCCAGCTTCTAAAACATTTTAGGATGAGTACGCTCCATAGCTTTGTTACCACTTGACAACTCTTTGAAACTCCTTAAGCATTGATTTTATTTTTCTCTGCCCCTCTTGTTCTTCCTCAATTTCATCAGGATCATACATTGACCTTCTTGCCCCTCCTAAATTTTGGACCACATCTATTACCTCCACATAAAACTAGACATCCTTGGTCTTCTTGGTTCCCTCCATGATATGGTTATGCAAATGAAAATGAAGCAAAGTAATCATCTCCTTCTCCATTGGTTGGAAAAATGCATATGAATGTTTTGATACATGATATCATCTCTCTTTCCCCGCCCTAAGTAGTTGAATACTGAATCCATTATGGTGGGCCTTTAGTTCCGTGGGGCCATCTTTTCTCTTCCACCCACAAGTTGGCCCCGATCCACAAGTCTCAAATTTTACCTGGATTTTTGAAAGCTAAAGTTTCTCCCTATCACTGCTGTAGCCTTCCGCTTTCATACTCTTTCATTGCTACAAATTTTCTGTGGGATTTAATCATTTGTACCACATGGTTGATGTGCTTTGAATCCTTGGATCTAAAGGAAATTTCCTTAGCATAAATACTGCTAGGGAATTTTAATGTTGGCATGTAATTAGCATTAAAGACGGTACCCAAAACATTGAAAATTATCCTTATATAAGAATTTCCTCCATCTTGTTGGCTTGTAACACTCTTGTTGGTGGCTACACGAAATGGAACCATGATGCCATATATGGTTACCAAAACAACATCATTTTTCGTATCAACCTAAATCATGAGCTCTCTAGAAATGGGAATATCATCCACATTTTTGTAGGAAACCATCTTAGTGGATGGCTTGGAAGATCCATTTCCATCTCTTGTACCAATGCCCCCTATAGCCAATCTTCTTGTAGTCTCCTCATTCTTTTGCCTTGCAAGTTTTTCTTGGTGTTGTCGGTGTTGCTCTTCTTTAGTCATCTCCTAATTATTAGATTGTAAGGTTGCCTTGGAGATGCCTAATTCTCCTCCATTTACCTCAGCCTTTGGTTTTGGTTTCACTTCCTCATCTTCATCATCTTCGTTAAATGAGTATGCAACATTAGTGTATACTTTTGAGCTAACACCAGTTTTATTTTGAGGCCCTTTTATCCTTAACAACCACAATGTCAATAAGGAGTAATGAATAATTCTGTGTTTTGGGGTTACCAGTCTACAACTGCAAATTTTGTGTTTTGGGGTTACCAGTTTGCAACTGCAAATTTTGAAACCCAAGTGATACATTAAAAGCCATTCCAGCCTACAATTTTTCCATTTATTGAATTCAAACTTAAACCAAACTCTCAAAATCCGATCCCTGTTCCTGTTCCTGCAAACTTTGTAAGATGAGGCAAAATTTCAGGGCCATCTCTTTGAACTACCTCCATAGCTGCTTTATATTAACATACATGAACATGATATGATTATATACATGAAAAGGTCACTTGAAAATAGTATAATCAAAGTACAAAATGTCCTAAAGAACCATTCTCTATATGCTCAAGTATTGTTGCATTTCATAGCTTCCTTACAAACAGAAAACTAAACCATAAATGCAAAATAGAGTTGTGCTTCAACCATCCCCATAGTACCATTTATACAAATACATTCAAAGAATGAAGGAAAAAAGAATATTACCTCCTAAGATCACAGTAATATTAAGAAATGGAAAGAAAAAAGGAGAGCATAGAGTTCTCATGCCACTGTAACTTTAATAAATGTCATACATGACCAAATTGGATTTAAACAACGCTAAATATACATCTTGTTAATATGACCTAAAGCCTCAGAAATGGGTGCCCAAATGCTAGATCAACCCCACACATGTGGAAGATGAAGGGTCACTCCACATAGAAAAGTAATAAAGTATCTCGTGTGGGTCAAGTAGACCAAATAATCCATGCATGAACCAATAAACAACCTCCATGATGCCTCAACATGTGTGCAAGGGTGCTATGTCATCTCTATCATGCCTCAACATATGTGCCAATGCCAAATCAAGTCCCACATGTGGTGATGAGAAGGTCGATCTATGGCAAAAAGTGATGAACGAACATGTGTGAGAAAATGGAGAC
>VDFB02326193.1:0-24119 GCA_007258455.2 Sequoia sempervirens | reverse complement strand
TATTATTATTCATTTTCTATTTGAATTATGACTAAAGTCTTGATTGATAGGCTGATTGAAAAACATCTATAACATTCAAAAGGTATCACATTTTTTGAATCTAAATCATATGTCACATTCTATGCTTCGCATACTATAGGATTAAAAAAGAAAAATTGAATTTAATGAAGTTTTAACCAAGTTAAGGTGGTCAGAGATATGAGTTTTTTTATATTTTTTAAAAGTTGTAATAAAAAAATCACAATTAATTATTTACTTGGAAAGAAATTACAAAAAATTATGCATCACATCGGAACATGAGTCCTCTAGTCATATCTAAAATCTTATAAGATAATATTATCATTTTATTATGGTTAGGGTGGTCAAATAGGCACCTACTTCTTATTTTTTCCCTCAAATTTAAGTACTACTGCATTGAAATTTCAAACTTTCCACCAAATATATATATATTTTTTTAAAGACCTAGTAGTTTAGAAACTAAATTAAATTTTCTACAAATTCTATTCTTACATATTGTTGAAATAATATATATAACTTATTCAAGTTGCCTAACTCTGATTTTTCTAATTTTTTTGCCACTTAAGGGCCTAGTTTTTCCATGATGATCCTGCACATACCCAAATATATTATGTTTTGATTAGATTAAGATAGGAAGGGACCAAACCCTTTTAAAAATGAGCCATTGAGGCAAAACGAGGGGTTCATTGGAAGTGAAATTCCCTAAAAGAAAAAACTATAGGAACAACACTCGCTGAACCAAAAAAAAAGAAAAAACCAACAATGGTAGTGTCCTTAGTCAAACTTTGCATCACCTTGCCATTTTTCTACTTATGGATATCATCAAGATCACCCTCTACCACCATTTTATCATAACTATTCCTAATATCTTATTAAAAAACCTAGATGATAAAAGTTGTTTTCTTCACGGTCTCCTTGCTATATTCTATTTGGCACAAATAAATCTCATGTGCCTTGTTATTCTACTTACTAAAGACTTAGTGGACATATTCACATGTTAATTTTACTTAGGTACTAAGAATATTTCTAGAATGTGTTAGTTTTCATTAACTATCATCTTATCTTTTAACAACTACATGTGACCTAGGTAGTTATGTCAAGTTGTCTCATGTCATATGATTAAGACACTTTTCATAATCCTATAAAATCTTGCATCTCACCTTGGCTATATAACAAAGGGGTCTCTACTACATTACACACACAACCTTATTGACTCTTTTTGCATTTATTGATAGGAATATAGTTTATTCTTATCATATTGATCTTTTGAGTATTTTTTTTCTTTTCATAGGCCTTTAGATCTTGGGTGGCTATCTCTATAGCCAATTATTACATGGTATCAGAGTAAGTTGAATGCCTTTGGTTAATTTTTTGGGAGATCTTGAGTGCAATCTTATATTTGTGTGATAAAAATACCATATTGTATGGGGGTTCAATTTTTGGCCTTGTATTGCAAGTATATTTTGGGAGCTTGTTGCATCAGATCTTAGCTCACCATTGAATCAAGAGTGTCCAAGAAAGTCATAGTTTATTTTTGTTTCACCCTAGTTAGAAATTGGATGCAAAATATGCAAGGGTTTGAAGTTGGGTGTTGGTTGTTAGATCTAGGAGGTAGCCATATTTTCATAGTAGTTTGGGTAAAAACAAACTTGACCATCAAGTTCAGAAGGCCTGAAAAACTAAAGATCGACTACCAAATCATTGATTTTGGTCACTATCAGTTCAAGGTTGAGGTAAAAACATTTTTTCCTAGAGGCTGTACAAAACTCCTAGATCTATACAAATTTTTTTATTTTCACAAAAAATATTTTTTCAAAAATATTTCTACAATAAATTTATATCAAAATTTGGGAAAATTTTTATTTCTATGGCATCAATATCTTTGGGAAGAATATTCCATCTTCTACCTCATTGTACTCAATTCCTTACATTCAACTGGCATCATAACAATACTCGATTTTCTTGTTGGCTTGACAAATTGGTAGCTTGCATCATCCACTAGCTCATCAGTCACATTGGCTAATAAGTCAAAGCAACCTTGTCATAGGGTATAGTTTACTTACATTATCCCACATTTAATCTTCATTAGAGGTAGTACATAAGAAATCAGTGGTCATTGTCAATGTATTTATGCTATTGGTTTTTTATTTAAAAAGGACAATGAAATTTTAATCGGCATATACCTTTCCTATGTTATATCTACAAGTACCATCATCATTTTAGTTGTCATTGTCTTGTCAATGTTTTTTAGCATACTCTCTTAAATCTGTAGTCTATTCATTTTTGTTGGTCTGGTCGACATAGTTCTTTGGAATTTATCTAGAATACCTTCTATAGATTCTCAACATATTCTTGGTGGTTAGTTGCATTCCACCACAGGTTTCATTTATTCCTAGTTTGGTATGAAATCACTTTGGTAGATACCATTGGATTGTACGCAATCTAAGGTCTAAGTGACCTTTTTTTAATAAATAGGCAAGTGGATTATATTAGCTTTGTTCTTTGAATTAATTTTTTTTATCACTGACTATTATTTTGAAAGGGTAAACCAATATATATTAAAATCTGACAGTTAAGCCACGAGGTGGGGGTACCCCTGAGTAACTTGAGAATTAGGGCACCACCATTGCTTCACTTTCTGACCACCAATGGTGGTGGTGGGCCTAAAACACTTTTTTAAAACCTTTTTTTTTAGGGGGTCCATATGACCAACTAGGGGCCAAATTTTTCACCCATTTTAATATGTGCTTTTTGTACTCAGTTAGTGTAAATTACCTCTTGCTAGGCCTTTTTTTCACTTTTGCATAACTTTTGACCTAGATGGAAAAATTTTGCAAAAAAAAAAATCATCAGAAAGGTGAAAATCTCAAATTTTTAGTGGTATAGGTGTTTCTTCAATTTTTTTTTGTTTGGCCACATTTATTGTTCGTCAAAGTCATATGTCCAAGTTCACTCTCGAGCTCATAAATGTTTCTCCATTTATCTATTTTTCATGATTCTTGTGGCATTGGAAAGGTTTGTTTGAGCTCTTCAAATTTACTCATGTATTTTTTTCATCATGATTGTTGCAGTTCTCCTATTTTTAATTTTGTAATTGCACTAAAATAAAGTGCCACAATCTTAGTATTTTAGTGTACTTTGTCATATCTTATGCTTCTTTGGATTGATCTATGTATCCAATGCTAGTCCCTATATACTCAATGAATGTAATATTGGTTACCCATGCATTTTGATGATATGGACTAAACACCATATAAACACTCCTATTTTGCAACAAACTAAATGTCTTCAATAGTTTGGTTCTACTTCCAGAGACTTGGTCCTTCTCTCTTGTTGAGAAATGAATATACCATTCTATCAAGAGAGTGTCTAGTTGATACTCAAGTAGTTGTCTTCTTGGTTCTAACCTTCTTCTTGTTGCAATGTGGATTCATCTCCAGTTATTCATCAACAAATTCTATAGGGTATGTGCAGGATCATGATGGGCTAAAAAGCGGCAATATGTAAGTGATGTGATGGTCCATGTGGCTAACAACTTTTTTTACCCAAAATTGATGAAATGAAAAGGGTTTTTAAAGGAGATTCTTAGCTTTCCACCAATATAAATTATGCTTTGTAAACTTTAAATTTAATAAATAATTATTATTCATTTTCTATTTGAATTATGACTAAAGTCTTAATTGATAGGCTAGTTGAAAAATATCTATAGCTTTCAAATTGTAACACATTTTTTGAATCCAAAATATAAGTCACATTCTATGCTTCACAAACTATAGGATTAAAAAATATATATTGAATTTCATGAAGTTTTGAGCAAGTTAAGGTGGTCAAACATATGAGTTTTTAATATTTTTTTAAAAGTTGTAACTCAAAAATTCATAATTAATTATTTGCAGAAAAATTATAAAAATATGCTTCACGGCCGGAACATAGGTATCTACTTATATCTAAAATCTTATGAAAAAATATTATCATTTTATTATGGTTAGGGTGGTCGAACAAACCATTATATATTTTTCCCTAAAATTTAAGTGTACTACTACATTGAAATTTCAAGAATTTCCTGGAAATAGATTTTTAATTAAAAAAAGAAACCTAGTAGGTTTAGAAGCTACATTCAATTTGCTACAGATTCGATTCTTACATATTTTTGAAATAATATAGAAAACTTATTCAAATTTTTACATCAAGTTGCCTAACTATGAATTTTCTAAATTTTTTGCCACTTAAGGGCCTATTTTTCCATGATGATCCTTCACATACCGTATAGTTAGTCTTTAGTTGATAGTTTCAACTCAGTCACTAGTTATGTGGGATCTTCAAAAATTGTTTCTAATTCTTTCTATTAGTGCTTGTCACAAGTTGGCATTTTTTTGGAACAAAATTTGGTGAACTCATCATCATCCTTGGTTTGATCTACATCAGTCTTCACATTGTTATACATTTTCTCCTTCTTCAGTTAAGATTTGGGGTCTCCTGACATTGTAATATTTGAGCAGGGACTCACCCTTGAGGGGGGTTGCATGGAATATCTTCATTCTCTCTTATGGGGGTAATTTTTACTCACACGAGGTTTTTTCCTTTTTAAAGCATGTTTCTTGTTTTGTTTCTCTCTTTTTGGGAGGAGTTTTTTCCCACTAGGTTTTCTCCTTTTCTCCATTTGTGAGGGATTGTATTGAATTTGTACATGGGTATGTAACATGGCCTCATAGCCAGGACCCATCTTTACGTCATTTTCATAATAATCTTCTCACAAGGTTTCACTTAAGGGGGGTGTTTATGTGAATAAATATCTTGTACCTAGTTTTTGTACTTACTAGGGACTTAGTGGACATATTCACATGTTAAGTTTACTTAGGTTTTAAGATTATTTTTAGAATGTGTTGTCATTAGTTGTCCTCTTATCTTCTGACAACAACTACATGTGTCCTAGGTAGTTGTCTCAAGTTGTCTCATGTCATATGATTAAGGCACTTGTCATAATGCTATGACATATTGCATCTCACCTTGTCTATATAACCAAGGGGTCTCTATTATATTACACACACACAACTACATTGAATATTTTTGCATTCATTGATAGGGATACATTTTTTTCTTTTCATATTGATCTTATGAGTATTTTTTGATTTCCATAGGCCTTTAGATCTTGGGTGGCTACATTTATAGCCAAATCTTACAATTTGTAGTCACTTGAAGACACTACATGGTTTTTTCCTATTTGATGTGAATAGTAGAAATATCCTCCTTCATACCCACAAGAGCCCTGATCTCATCTACCTCTTTATCCTAATTGGTCCAATGATTAAACAACTTAGCAAGGGAGGAAAGAATATCCCAATGCCCATTCTCATCAACCTCACTTGACTACAAAGCTTACTATTCAAGCACCTTGCTTTCTAGAACATTGGTTTTTCTTAAGCAGTAATAAGATAACCTAGAAGCCACTTAGGGATCTCATTTTGGACATTGAAAGTCACCAAAATATCATTTATTTTATTCCAAAGGGGGTCATAGGAAGCACAATGATTACCCACATTGGGATCACCAAAGGTCATGGGCATCTATATTAATGCAAAGTTTAGGAGAATTCTGGGGACAAGGAGGGATAAAGTGAAGAGGAGTGTTGGGAAAATTAGAAACCTTAGCATGAACATGGGAGTGTGCAGTAGAAATTCTAGGGGTAGATTTCCAAGACTCATCATCTGAGTTAACTGAGTTAATAGAGCTAGAGGTGGAAATAGGGGTAGCCATTGGGAAGGACACACTTTTAATGGGGTTAGGAGTGGTTTCACCATTAGTAGGGTTTTTTCTCGAGCCTGAGTGATATAGTGAGTGGTGAGTGGGGTTTCATCTAGGGTGACAGTGGATTTGGGCCCCTTAGGGGGGGTTGGTGGGGTTTTGAATGACCAAAGTGTTAGTTTTAATAGTAGCTAGGGAGGGTAGTAAGGTGGCCTAGTATTGACAAAGGCAAGGGATTAAACCCTAGTGGATGGGGAGAATTTTACCCTTACTCTAGAAATTCTTAACAAACTATTCAAGCAAATAAAAAATAAAAAATGAAAAATTCATTTTGTAATTATAGGATAAATGGTTGAGCATGGGAAAAATATGGGCATGAAAATGATAGAAACGACCCTCAAGAATAATGTACCTCATTAGCACCTCAACAATTTTTCTCCACACCTTAGAGAGATCAACCCTATTATATCCATTTTGAAGTTTGTTAACCTTTTCTCGATCTTTCAAAAATATCTACATATCTTTTTTGTAGTTCCCTTTAGTCTTGAGAGGGATGGAAGCACCATCCAACAAAATCCCCATCACCTCTATGATCAACAAAACATTCATAGTGAAGGGACACCCACCAATGGTGACTATTCCATCCTTCTAAGAGTTAGCAAACCCCATAGACAACTTGGGGTCATACCCCTTCATGCCCTCCACAAACAAGGCCAACTTACAACATTGAATAATAGGAAAAACCTCCTTATTGTATTTCCCAAGGAGAAATTTGTAGCTAGCCAGACAATAGAATAAGTTCTGTAAAAATATCAAGAATAATACTAGAGCCAAGAATAAAAAGATTGGTGAAAAGAATGCTTAGAGAAGTTAATTTTCAATAATGGTAAATCATGGAAAATAATGAACGGTTCTAGCAAAATATCTAGCTCAATCTCTTTCTCGAAGTACTCGGACATCTTTTTTAATCAATTCACCAAAATGCCTAGGGATATGTGAGAAATTATCCGAGATAACTAAATTAGGCTCGTAAAAATGCTAAGGTTAGCTAGCATATCTACAACTTTTTTTCCATTCCTAAACACGTGACAAGATCTACTATTCTCAAGAGAAATCATAAGATTGTGAGTAGATATGATGGGGTCCCAATGGGAACAACATGGTTCATCCTTCCCCGTCACCAAAAGAATGGTGTTTCTAGAGTCTCCCTTGATTTCCAGGTTGGAAAGGCTAGCATTTGTGGCAATCTGAATAATGTGGAATATCACCACCACCTTAGAAAAGTTAGAAGATTGGACACCAAGATTAACCACATACACCAAAATCATTTTCCCATCATGATCATGGATGACCGCACCCCCACCTACCCAACCCAAGTTATGTTTTGTTGAGGCATCAAAGTTAAGCTTAAGCTAGTCAAGCTCAAGGGGGAATGAAAAAATGTTAAGCTTATAAATATATTATGCTATATATCTATCGAAAATATTTATTTTTATTTACTTAAAGAGTATTTTTTATTACTTAAGATCTATTCTTAGATATTTTAGAGAATTAATACTTATTTTACATTACCAATGGTTTAAAAATTATTTACTTATATTTACAAATATTTAGAAATAATTGAACATTCTACCATTTTTTTATTAATACCTGATCTCTATGTTTTTACTTTTGTGTATATGAGTAATGATGTTAGGCTCTTTGATTCTAATGTATAATTTTTTAATCTATAATAAAATTAAATTCTAGAAAGATCACATATATCATATTAATTATGGATCATGAGAAGATTGCTTCTAGGAATTCTCTAAGTGTTATGACCATTGAAATTTTGAGATCACATGTCACTTAAATATGGAGATTGCTTCTAAGAATCCTCCAAGAAGAATTTGTAACCACTAATGTATTTTATGAACCCTTAAATGTGAAGACTTATATATTAAAAAGTTGTACCCATTAGATTTCATATATTTCACTATTCCATAAATCTTTAATAAGATAAATATTTGTTAATTCTAGTTTCCATCCCTCTTTATGGTTTTATTGTGACTTTGAATATAATATCTATTTGTAGGTTTCATTTAGCTATCTATTGACTTAGATATTTTTTATATACTTAATGTAAAGGGTGTGAATGGATAGATTATAGATTATTGATAAAAAAAAATATGTATTTTATTTACTGAAGAGTTATTTTATTTTACATTGTATTACATTTCACCTCTCTCATTTTATCTAACCCATCCCTTTTCATATAATTTTTTTAATAGCTTAAACATAGATATACATTTAGAATTTTTCCTAATGATGTACCTAAGCATCATGTTGTTATCTCAAAATTCCTAATGCATACAAAAAGTTACTAGTGCAGCTAATAATCACAAGAATTATTAGATTTCAACTATCAAAAGAATATACAAAATTAAAAATTATTTTCCCTATAGTTTTGTCTACTATTAATATATATATTATCCAAAAAGTGAAACAATATTAACATATTAGATTAGAAATTCCTTCTTTCTCTACATGCATCCAAATATTCCCAACTTGATTTCATTTCTAAAGGCTCCTCATTGGACTTGAATTCTTAAACAACAAAGTTGTATCCATCATTTACATTAAACTGATCACCATGAGATTCCTTGGTCTTCTTTTATTTTCTAGCTACTGGGTATGTGTTAGATCATGATGGGCCAAAAAGTGGCAATATGATGGGTATGTGGCTGACAACCTTTTTTTTACCCAAAATTGATGAAACGAAAAGGGTTTTTAAAGGATATTCTCAGGTTACCACCAATATTAATTATGCTTTAATTTGAATTTAATAAGTAATTATTATTCATTTTCTATTCAAATTATGACTATATTCCTGATTGATAGTCTAATTGGAAAAAATCTATAGCTTTCAAACAATATCACATTTTTTGAATCCAAAACATGCGTCACATTCTATGCTTCGCTTACTATAGGATTAAAAAAAGAAAAAAATAATTTCATAAAGTTTTGACCAAGTTAAGGTAGTCAAACATATGAGTTTTTTATATTTTTTAAAAGTAGTAATAAAAAATTCATAATTAATTATTTACTCAAAAAAAATTACAAACAAATATCCATCACATTGGGACATGAGTCATCTACTTATATTTAAAATATTATAGAAAATATTATCATTTTATTGTGGTTAGGGTGGTCAGACAGACACCTACTTTTTTTCCCTTGAAATTTAAGTTGTACTACATTGAAATTTCAAATTTTCACCAAATAGATTTTTTTTTCAAAAAAGAACCTGGTAGTTTAGAAACTACATTCAATTTGCTAAAAATTATATTCTTACATATTTTTGAAATAATATAGATTACTTATTCAAATTTTTATGTCAAGTTAACTATGTTTTTTCTAATTTTTTTGCCACTTAAGGGCCTATTTTTTCCATGATGATCATGCACATACCCTACTACTTCATTGAATGTCCTCTAGAATTCTCTGAGCGGCATTAGAAAGGTTGAAAAATTAGCATGGTTATAGTGCCAATTATTACCATATTTAACTTCTTTATATACTTGTACTATCCCATCACCTAACATCTTCATAAACATTAACATTGATATCTCCATGGTTATAGCTACCTACTTAACAACATTAAATTTTATGTCTTTTTGAAGACTTAGTAAGCATCCTTCTACACCCATTAAATTTATGGACTCATTTTTTACCTTCCAAATGTACCAAAATATTATAATTGACAAAAAAAATAGAAATAAATTGTGTTCCTTATCTAGTTTTTAACCATTATCAATTATAATATATTTCTAATTTAGCATTCTCATTTTCCCCATATCATTTTCTCACTACAAAGAAATTTCTATATTTCCTTAGAATAAAAAGAGTAAAAAAAAATATGCTTAATTGATTTGTGTATTCTGCATATACTATACATATCAACATATGTATGATTAAGCTTGTATGGTGGCCTTTGTAACAAAAATAACCATATAAAACAAGCCTTCTTAGATTATGTAGACATTCAAATTTGGACACTTAATTTATCCAAATTTATCACTTTTCTCTAAACATCCTCTTATCCTAGTTAATTAAATAATATTACTATTATTTAATTAATATCTTTAATTCTGCCAAATCCCTAAGGTATTTAATTAATAATTAAATACCCTACCCTCCTTAATCCTCTTTTCATCAAATAAATTAAATAAATATTACATTTATTTAATTCCTCACATGTCATTTTCATCTAATCCTAATCCATCTCCTAATTTCTTCATTAGGGATGTGCACATGCCTAATCCTTGATTAAGATGTGTCACATCCTCCAACTTTTGCAAGTTGGCTTCTAATCCTTATTTATCTTCTAATTACTGATTAATTAAGCCTAATCATTCTCCAAGAAATTTTTAATTCCTTTTTATTCTTCCTAGATTCCCCTCTTTTATATGTGAATTTTTAATTCACATTCCATCCTTCCAAGGCTTCTAGAACCTTGGACTTGTCACAATCTCACATGTGACCAACCTTGACTTGTCACAATCTCCACATGTGACCAAGTCCCACCTTTTTGGAGCCCACCTTTTATCCTCTAGACCATCCTATGAATGTGAATTTTTAATTCACATTTATATCCCCAACCACCTTTCCTTTTCCCATGTATATTTTTGAGGAATTCCAAAATTCCTCAAATGTCCCTTTCACTCCCACTTGGGGACAAGAAATCCCTTTTTGTGGAAATCTCCTCACTCCCCAAGGTGCATGCCCTTTTCCACCTCATGTACCTTCTTGACACCTCATCTCCACCTCATATCCCCTTGTCCACTTCACCCTCCACATGTCAAGATGTGAGGGCTTGTGGGTTCTCAACCCACCATAGCCCTTCATCTTGGCCTTGTTGGAGCAATCTTGACCATTGAATTCTCTAGAGAATTCAAGATCCTCTATAAATACCCTCCTCAAGGGCATTTCCAACACTTTTTGATTTTCATAACCTTATGCTGCCAATTTTCCTTCTCAACACTTTGCATTTTGATAACTACATGCTGTCCATTTGAATCTCTCAAGCCTTTTCAATCATTTAGCCATCTTTGTTCATCATCTTGCATATTGAATCTTGCATATAGTCATTCAAACAATCATCTAAGGAGCACACAACCAATCCAAGCAAGGGCCAATCAAAGAGGTATCAACAACAAGGGAGGTAAAAGTGTTTGTGTTTCATTTTATTTGCATTCCTTTTCATTGAACCACTCTTTTGGCTAATCTTGAGGTGTCCTTGGTATTTTTTTATTCATGTTTCTTAGTTATTTCACATTTAGAGCAGTAGGAATTCCAAGGTATACAGATTCATCACATTAGACCAGATAAATTTGAATATAGTTTACCATTCTTTATAATTTTAGTTTACTTACAACATTTTTTTAATGTGTCCATTAAGAGACACATAGTTATTTAGTGATTTATGAGTCATCATGGTTTTCACATCATATAAGGGGTGTCATCTTGTCTTTTACAATCATTATATTCGTTATTTAGCATATAGTTTACATGGGAAATTGAATTCCATTATAGGCTTCCTTTAGAATTAAATATATTCTCAAATTTGACAAAGGAAAACCAAAATTCATCTCTTAGGGACTCTTCATCCTTGAAGTTCCCATTTTTCAAGACATTCTTGAAGGTTTGGATTCCTTGTAGGGCCCACATTTTGGTGGAACAACCCTATAGGAGAGTGAGGGGTTTTTATTTGCATTAAAAATTCCACCAAATAGATCTATTGACATGCATTATAGTGTTATTGTTCTCATCAATCTAAGAATTCATTACTTTTTTCCTAATAAACTCTCATGCCTTCCATATGCTTTTAAAAACTAGTGAGCTTGCAGAAGCTATTGGGTGCTTGCTAATGAGAAGATCATGGGAAGCAAAAAACTTCAAATATTTTTCTTGCATGGGGACAAGTTAAATATTGTTTCTCACCAATAATTTCCAAGGTTCATCTCCTTATAAGGTCTTAATGATCTACATGGAGTCTAATGTAGTGCCATATATTTTTAGATCTTTTAGGCTTACCCCCCCTTGTTTAGTATCATGAAAACACCATTCCCATTTGAAAGATTATTTCTTTCTCTGACCCTTCACATCTAACCACAAGAATATTCTAATTCTCTTTTAATTCTCATTAACTTGATAGCTACTAAAGAATCACATAGAGGAAAATAATATAATATAAGAAGACATAATCCTTTTGCTGGAGTAGCCAAGATCTAGTTGCAAACTCAAAATAATCCATAAATGAGATATGTAAAATCAAAAAATATCATAAGCATATGAGGTGTTAAAATGTACAATATGACCTTACATATATATGCAAGGAAGAGGAAATTAAAAAAAACATGTGGATTGATAAGTTACCCATGATGTGGCACAAATAAGTAGAAAAGTGTCCTATATGTGTTAAACTTTAGATCATTTTGAATGTAAAAACAAGCAAACTATTTGACCAAGTATTGAACCTTGATGAAAAGTATTGAGTGACCTTTGAAGTGAGATGGAAAGTCTTCCAACGTCAAAAGGTATGTGGATGAGTTTAACTAAACAACTTGTTAACCTCTAAAGGCCTAAGAGATTTGACATTTAGTTAGACAAGATATTTTGTAACCTCATCAATATAACTACACTTCAATATAGTGAATAGATAAATTATTCACTCTAACGACCCCATTACTTGATACTTTGGAAGATTACAAAAGTGTGGTAAATAAAAATTAGTATTGGTTGTGAGGCCATGTTAAGTACCCATGTACAATGCATTCTCTCACAATTGGAGAAACAAGAGAAAACCCAATGGGAACAAAAATACTCTCCAAGAAAGAGAAAGTGAAATATTTAAGAACTTCTAAAACAATGTCACATGATAATAAGAATGTGATGATGAAGTGTTAGAGTAAACACATATTTATGTAATTAAGTTCATACCTAACACATTTTTCATACCTTTAAAAGGGTTGTATAGTATATAATTTATCATCTCATTATTTTCACTCCTTGATTGGTGAAATGGCCTTATGTCTCTCTCACTATTTTGTGAAGGTTTTTTGTAGTTTATGATCTTTGTTTATTCGCTCTTTCATTAAGAAATCCTAAAGCATGTGGAATTTGTAAACTTTTTTGAAGATGAACTAGTGTCTACTAGAATCAAGGAACCTCCAAGAAATGTAGATCAACATAAGAGATACAAAACACTGCATGAGTGAACATATGAACACTAATCAAAATTTATTACACATATGCCTATGAAGTTGAAAATATATATAGTAGAGTAATGTACGAGTGAAATATGTCTAAATATATATATTAGTAGAGTAATGTACGAGTGACACTACATGAGTACTTATGTACTCTACATAAGTACTAGAATCTCAGAAAATATAATCCACTAAAATAATATACCCATGCGAGAGATCAAGATATAAGATCTATGAGACCTCCCAAAAAGAATATTCCCCCAGTGCTTTATTAAAAGTAGCATTAGCATAACACTATCATAATAATTTTGACATATTTGGATTCTACCTGCAAGGGATACGTATTGTTTATTCCAATCATAAATATTTTACAATATTTATTTTAATAAACAACCACATCTCTTTTATATTAGGATTGATTTCAAAAGGTATTATGAAGTACCTAACTTGCTTGTGGGATCTCCCCTAAAATTTATACTCTTTTAGCCATTTTTGAGGGGAATATATCCATCCAAGCATGATGGATTTTGAACGAGATATTTTTGCACTAGAAGACTTACATAAATTTTTTATCTTTTATATTAATATATCTATATTACTTCCCTCCAATTCCACAAACATTGTAGTGTCATTGGAAATTATATATTTAGTATTTCATTATTTTCAAGAAGTGTCAAGCCCTTAACCCTAGGGGAGAGATTAGATTCTCTCAACAAGTAATGCACCACATCTAAAGAAATAACAAAGATAGTTGGGCCAAGGGGTCATCCCTTCTGGATGGATCTATCTATTTTAAATTCTTCAGTAAGTGGGTCATTGACCTCCACTTGAGCAACTTCATCACTTAATATAGTATCAAGCATGTTACAAAAATTAATAGGGAAACCAAAGTGTTTTAGGGTTGTTATTAAAAAGGCCCACTCAACCCTATCATGGTCCATTTCAAAGTATAACTCAAACATGGTAGATTTCTATTTAGAGCATGCCTTTCATACTCCATGGCTTCCTATCTTGTAATTAGGTTCTCTAAGATATACCTCCCCATGATAAAAATGATTTTAGTATTATTTATAAATTTTGGTAAGTTATTGGCCAATCTCATAGCTAGTAATTTTTTTAATACCTTATAAGAATCTTTCAATAGTTAGATTGTCCTCGAATTATTTATTATGGTTTTATCCCCTTCTTTGGGAATAAATTTTATGATAATTTTATTGATACACTTCCTCATTGAACCTCTACTAAGAGATTATAGGTATGCTTGGTGAAAATCATGACAAATACAATCTATTAAGTTTTTATAAAATTCTATAGGTAACCTATTAGCTCTAAGGAACTTATCATTTTTCATAGAATTGATAAATTTTCTAATTTCCTCTTTGGATATTTCTTTAGATAATTTAGCTTCATTCTCCTTAGAATTTTTTTTTAGGATAATTTACTTGATGTAATCCATAGCATTGTGGCTATCCCCATTAATCCATTTAGAAGTGAAAATATTCTTATAAAATAGGAATAATTGGTATAGGATATCTTCTTGATTTGAATGGATGTACCCTTTGTGCTAGATTTGCTCATTTTTTATTTGATACCTTTCTCTTTTATGCATCTAAATAATAAATTAGCACCTTTCTCCCATTTCTCAACCAATTTAGTTCGGTTGTCACTTTCAGACCTTGGATCTTATTTACCTAATGTCCTCCTAGGGTGTTCTTTTCTAATTCTACCTCTTCACATAGTTTCTTATTCAATGGATCATCTTGAACTTTAGATTCAACTCTTAGAATTTTTTTGGAGATCATTCTCCTTTATTCTCTCAATGGCTCTTTTTTCCAATGGTTTGAAATGATATTTTCCACCCATTCACATTTTCTTCCCATCTCTCTATAGCATTACGTCCTTTAGCATCCGTAAAATTTATTTCCTCTAGAGTAATAACAAATACCTTATATTCAATATCCTTTAGAAGGTTTGTGTTAAGGATGAGGCAACCCATTTTATGATTTTCCTTTATCCAAGTACCATTTCTGAAGACTATCTTGACCCTTATCATATTATAATTAGAGAGTGTATAAGATTATACAAAAACTTTACATCATTCACTATTGGGGTCAATGTTGATGAAACCCCTATTGGAATAGAATCTATTTAGACTATAGTAAATCATCTTTCCTCCTTTTTGAGCATTTCACTATGTATACCAAATACTATTTTTACATTTCTTAATCCCTTCCAAAGGGTCAAAGAGGTTGAGTATAGATTTAAATCTATACCAAAACTACATCTCACTCCCTTTCTAATCCATGTCAAGGCCCCCTTTTTTGTCCACACTATTTTCATCCATATTGATGTCCCCCTAGGATCCATGGTATATCAATAAGGTTATAGAGCCAATTCCATAATTCGATCCTTTAGTTATATTCATTGGATAAATAGATGGAGTGGATGCCAAATCTAGAGCTCCCTTTCTCAATTGTAACCCACACTTTTTTGTTGCATGGAGAAATTATAGATCTTCTTATATGTTGGGCCAAATTCTTGCCTATGAGGATGCATATCCTACTCCCCCTTTCATGTTCAATGGTAAAGCGAGAGGTGTTATTCCAAATGAACCTCAAGTTTATTTCAAGGGTAAATAATATGACTTTAATTTCTTGAAGATGGATTATATCTTTATTTTTTCAAGGTTGAGGAACCTCTCAAAAATGAATTTCTTGTTAGGTGAACTCTAGTCCCTTGATAGTATAAGATATGCAATTAAGTTTTATTATAATCAATTTCTGGTGGAGCTCCTTTTCATTCCTAAATTTCTCAAATAATTTAGGAAAATTTTCTTCAGCTTCACATCTTTTTGATGTGGGCACATGAAAAAACACTTTTTTCTTTCTTTTGTTCTTGGAATTACTAAGACTACTTCTACCTATTTTTAAAATTTTATGTTTCTTCCTCTACTTGGTCCAATGGTGGATCTAGGACTAGGAGTATGCTACTTATTGGTGGTATTCTCATTATCCATGTACTCAATATATTTTGAATGTTATAGGGTGGTGCTAGGTTTTACCATAGTTCTCTTTTCACTGTCATTCTTATCTTGTTCATCCTTTGAATTACACCAATTTTTATTCTTTTTTATTCTTATTTCTAAGTCTATACCTAAATTTGGAACATCCTTTCCACCATGCTTAGGTATATGGAGATATTAAGAAGGATATGTTTTTTTGTTTTTACTCTATATTTCCATGATACCTTTTCTATGTCTTACACTTTTTTTAGAAACCATATCCATAATATTGTCCATACAATTAGTTTCAATGATACTTTGGGAGGCTCTTAGCATAGAGCAATCACTTGGAGTGAAATCCTTTTCTTCAACATTAAACTTGTTAGGAATCTTCAAGGTACTAGTAGAGTCCTAGTATATTATCTTATGAGGCTTGTGCAACAATTTTTTATCATTTTACTTTTTAGGCATTGAGAGATACATTTTCCTACAAATACCTTGTAGGTTACTAACATTTTTACTTTTATGCTCTTTTTTAGAGGTGATGTTTATTGCTAGGGTAGTTACTCTATTGTCACCCTTTACTTTAGCATCATCTATTTTATCTAGGCTTATGTTAGATCCTCTAATACAAGTATTAAATTTATTTACTTTTACAAAAGAAATTGATTCTTTAGAGTCCATTAGAATTTTATTACTCTTGTCATTTTTTAAATGTTTATTTAGTTTTTTTCTATTACTTTATCAACATCTTTTATAGGTGGGGAGTAACATTTACAAGTATATTCTCAAATTGACATTTGGGTTTTATTATTAATGTTGTGTGGTCTCATAACACACCCCAAGACTGTAAGACTTGGGGACCCAAGTGAAAAAATTTAACTCTTATGATAGAATCTAGCAAGTTGGAAAGATCACCAGAAGTGAAGACCAAAGAGAAATCTTTAATAAAATAGAACTTTGTAATGTAATGTTCTTGGTATCAGATACCAAGAAACAAGAATGTTTGAAAAAGGGAAAAAAGTAGTGCAAAAGTAAACAAAATGTTCTGGTCTAGTAAGTTGAGGTCCAGTAAAATGGAAATTCCAATAAAACTAAAGTCTAGGGAAAATAAATGGGTAAATATGAATATTAGGTACCAGGTACTAGGTAGTGATGTAAAGTGAAGTTTTAAGATCTTATGGTTATCTAATGAGTTTGATAGTCTGATAATCGAATATATACAAGATAATCATGCATGGATTTATGATATGCTAGAAATCATATTATTTATGAGAAATTTATGTGATAACATTTGAATAATGGTTTTATCTATATGAGATGTTTATGAATGTTGTCCTTACAAGGGATTTAATGAGGGGAATTTGTGATTGCAAGAGATGCAGAGTTTGGGTATGGATGGTTAGGTAAACTTGAATCATGGATAAAATTATATCTATATCAGGTTGCATACTCTAGGAGGTTATAAGGCAGAGGGATTTGAGTCCACTGGAATGTGGGAGATACTAGTATTGTACATGCGGTGGAGACAAATGTGAATCTTTGGGGAAGACCATTCCCGAGAGTAGAAATTCTGGAGTAGAATAGAGTGTGGGAATAGGATGATAAAGTAACAATTCTGAATATATGGGAAGTTCGTACACACAATCCTAATTTGAAGTATCATCCTAGTGAAGATAAAAGATTAAAGCCCAAAGAGCTTCAACGTGTGATTGGAGTTGACCTTCATTGACTTCTATTACAGTTCTCTTGATAGTCACTACATTCCATGTGCCTTGATGTGATTCATCCCTTGGATTTCCTCTCATGTATTTGTCTTATCCTAGTTTTGCCTTACTTATATAAAAGGCCTAAGGATACTTCTTTTTAAGTTAAATTCAAAATTTGTGAATTCCAAAAGAGCAAAAAATTCTTTAAGTTTTGTTCTTTATTCCTATTTTCTAAATCATTCTGGTCCAAAAGCTTGTATGCATATAGATATTAATCAATATTGAAGCCAGTTTGATAGCTACCTATCTCCTAAATCTTTTCAGTTGGTTTTGTTAGTTTAGTTGGACAAGATTGTGTGCTTCACTATTTAAAGGTGCATGTAGAACCTACTCAGTGTCCAAACTAAAACCCCTCTCTTTAAAAGCTTGAATCATTTAATATGTAGCTTTAAATAATTCTAGTGAAGTATAAAGTGGTTTTCATTGATTTGGTTAACTCTTTCACACATGTGTGGAGAATAACTAGGAGAAATTTTAATTTTCAATATTTTTATGCTTTCTTTTAGAATAGATGTTTAAATTTTGGAAAAAAATTCAAAAAATAGATGAATGAATGAAAATTTATTGAAGATATTTTATTTCCTGTGAAAATTTTGAATGCTTAAATCTAAATCTAATTAAGTGATAGAATTTTTTTTTATATTCATGAAATATTATTTGAAATCTTTCAATTTCATGATATTATTTTCTGATCTAATTAAAAATTTAGTGTCTAATACATATGATTCTAAACATAGTCCCTTTGTGATTAACAATAGTATCAAATCATACCCTAAAGTGAACCTAGTACTGTCAAGACCTGAATATCGAAGACTTGGGATTGAACTAATCCAACCTTTATCCTATCATACAGATCTCGTGGGGCTGTATTTGGCTAAGTCTTTCAAGAAGGATAGGATCTTCAATATTTTTTTATGAAGAATTTATTTTCCCTATTGCTATGAGTAATATCACCATCAATAGGAATTGGCACTAGAAGGAGGGCATATTTTGAATTTTTTGTTAGTCCTAATTTCAAGGAAGAAGCTTGTAAAGTGAATATTGAGTGCAAGTTGGTGTTTCAATATGGAAGTTGAGAAACTTTGGAAAATTTTTAACCAAATATTACATCCTTTGAGTTTATTCACCTTTGGTAGTCACTGAGTTTAGAATCAATGATACAACTAATCATGGTAAACTTGATTATGAATTTATTTTAACTAGGGTAAGTTTGGCCTTGTGTAAAGTGATTATGTTAACATAAGAAGTTATAACTAATAGAAGAGAAGAATTGTTAATGAGAAATATGCTTAACCATAGTGGAATTGGGAATATTAAAAAATTAGCTAGTACATCAAAATAGTTTGATAACTATAATTATTATAAAGAAAATCCTAACATTTTGCAGGAAAGTAAGCAAGATTGTTGAGATTCAGAGATATCATATTATAAACGAGGAAACAGTATTAATGAGTCATCATTCTCCTTATACGTGGGAAAAAAAAATGAGGAAAAGGAGCAAGAAAATTGAATGAGAGACACGTGTATTTTTCTCCAAGATGAAAATTCACAAGTAAGATAAGGAAATTTTCTTGATTTTATGCAAGATATAGAGTATAATTTTTTTACTTTTTCTCTCTTTGATAACAGTATAAATGGTGATATCTCTTGGTCTAACAAACTACAAAGTTAAGATAGGACTAGAGACATGAAGATTTTAAGAGGAGAGAGTAGAGAAATAGAGCCAAGCATTCATGGAAATGAATAGAGTACATAGATAAACCATTAACAAGGGCTGAAAGATGGTAGAGTATGGTCACATCAAACAGAGTGTGTGCAATCAACATTTAATGAGGTCATTTTATACATATAAACCAAGTCATTGGTAAGTACACCTTTGAATTTATGATTATTAAACAAAGAAAATTTAGAAGAATTCATTGTTATAGTAGAACTATTGAAATCTCTTTGAATGAATTTAAGGATATAAACCTATTGTAAGTCATACCAAAACAAGAATGGAAGTAGTCATTGAAATTAAAATAAGTCGTTTCATTAGGGTTAATCGTTTGTTAGTTAGAGTTTGGCTAGTTAGTTAGTTTCACTTTTAGGGTTTTTTGTTGTTTCTTTTCTTTCTTTCACTTTTTCTTTTCTTTTTGTTTGGCCTCCACATTAGCAAATTCTACTTAACTTATCTTACACATGA
Organism: Sequoia sempervirens; assembly: GCA_007258455.2. Classification (NCBI taxonomy): domain Eukaryota; kingdom Viridiplantae; phylum Streptophyta; class Pinopsida; order Cupressales; family Cupressaceae; genus Sequoia; species Sequoia sempervirens. Next base: position 4,154 of record VDFB02326193.1, on the reverse strand, counting down.
GATTTAATCCAAAAATTTATAAAATTATGTTGTGAAATGAAAATCATAAAACCATGCATATTAAATACATGCTTTAAGAGGTACTACAGAGCTATATATATTTGTGTATATCACATATATACATGAGTATCAAAATTATTACTTCAAAAGATAAAAAAAACAAAAGAGAGTAATTCAAACTATAGGTAGTACTAGCTATTCATTCGATATGGGATGTCTCATTTATCAGGGATAAATATCCTATGTAGGTGAGTTACCAGTGAAATTCAAAGTCATGAATATGGAGGTTAGTGAGGAAAAGCTAGAGTGTAACCACTTCCCTATGTTCTTGGAATTAAGGAATATCATCCATGGAAGGGATTCCCATGTTCGAGTATGCAACAAATAAAATAGCATCTAGATTCTCCAAATATTCATCCCTTAGTATGAAATTGGTAACTAAATGAACATCTTCCATAGGAAGTCCAATATCTAGAAGTGGTACTACAAAATGAGAATCCACATCGGAGTAAAACTAGAAGTAGTAGATCGATTATACATACTTTTCCCCAAGAACTAAGCACAAATTTAGTACAATGAAACTAGAAGTCTGAATGAAGAAAACCTTTTCAACCCTTTTTGGTGTGATACTTCCTAAGAAATTTTTTTCCAGCAAGAGCATGTTAGGAAAATTGGAGTATCCATAACCTAGAAGCAAGCAAGAACTAGCAAAGCAAGAAATGCAGAATAACAAGAAAGCTAAGTAAAAATATGAAGAATTCAAGAAGTGTGGAATTTATAGAAAGTTGTGAGGAAGTTGTACATAGTTTCCTCAAGTGAATTCTTGGAAATTGTAAGCAAGGTGGCAACTAGATAATTGTCTTCAGAGTGGAATGTTAAATAAAATTATTTCTTTACAAAAGTTGGTGATAAATTGCTTCAAATTTAATTATTATGAAGATTGTGAATCAAGCAAGTTGAAGATTTCAAAATTAATAGTGGTCATTTTATGTATTATTCTTAAGCCATTTTAATTATGAAGGTTCTTATATCCATAGAGTAGAAAGGAATATGAATTTGTTAATGCAACACACATCATCACTTGGGTAATTTGAAAGAAGTTATACGTGCAAAGGAATGCAAATTTCATGCAAAAAAATGTGATCATGTTTCTATGTCATCATGACATTCCCAATTCATTAATGTGGTGCAACACCATCAAATTGGAGGTGCTAGCTGAGTATTTAGAGGTTTCCATAGAATTTTAATTGAAAGGGTGGTGACTAATGATTCTAAATTTAGATTTAAAATTGGTGATTAAATTGTGCATTGCTAAATTATAATTTATGCATATTTTCTAACATATAACGAGTTGCAATTAGCTAGGATTTAGGATAATGTAGTAAAATTTAGCCAAAAATATGCAAGTCAATAGGGAATTATTAAATGGATTTTGGGGGAATAGTTAATTGATGAAGGGGTTTGCATTGAATGAAAAATCAAAAGGTAACCTTTGCTACCACTACAATTCCCAACCTAATAGTGGGATTCATTTCTTGCAAATTAAAAAAGAGATATAATTGAAATATCAAAATAGAAAAAAAGAGCTATCATTGCAATATCTACATAAAAAAAAAAGAAATCAACTCTTTAGGCTATCCAAATATCTCTACCAAGGCTATATATGCTTAGCTAGCAGTAAATTTATATTTTGGGGCAATTACAGAGAGTACCTTGTTGGGGCTATGGATGTTTGACTAGCACCAAGGCTCTATCCTTGGTTGGATTTCAATGATTACCATATTATGTAGTTTACTATCAATGAACTAATTCTTTTCACTGAATCTAGGTAAAGGTAAAAGTTATCATTCTAAAATATTCATAAATTATAATTTATGACTTGTGATTTAATCTCAAGTTTTTATTTAAATTTTGTTTTATTGGTTGCATGTTGTTTTGTGGTCTCACAACACACCCGAAGACTATAAGAAATGGGGACCCAAGTAAAAAAAATTAACTCTTATGGAAGAAGCTAGCAAGTTGAAAAGATCACCGAAAGTGAAGAGTAAAGAGAAATATTTAATAAGAGTACTTCATAATGTAGTGTTCTGGGTATTGGATATTGGGAACTGAGAATGTTTGAAAAAGGGAAAAAGGTAATGCAAATGTAAATAGATTTTTTTTATCTAGTAATTTGAGGTCCTATAAAATAGAAGTTCCAGTAAAACCAAAGTGTAGGGAAAATCATGGGTAAAGTTTAATATCGAGTACCAGGTACCTGGTAGTGATGTAAAGTGAAGTTTTAAGATCTTATGGTTATCTAATGAGTTTGATAGTCTGGTGATCCAATATATACAAGATAATCATGCAAGGATTTATGATATCCTAGAAATCATGTTAGTTTTGAAAAATTTATGTGATAACATTTGATTAATAGTTTTATCTACATGAGATGTTTATGAATATTTTCCTTAAAAGGGATTTAATGAGTGGAATTTGTGATTGCAAGAGATGAAAAGTTTAGGTATGGATGGGAAAGAAAACTTGAATCATGGATAAATTTATCTCTAGATCGGTTTGTATAATTTTGGAGGTTATAAGGTAGAGGGCATTGAGTCCACCATAATGCTAGAGATGTTAGTATTGTACATGTGGTGGAGGAAAATGGCAATATTTGGGGAAGCCCATTCTCAAGAGTAGCAAGCCTAGAGTAGAGTAAAGTGTGGGATAATGATGATAAAGTAATTTTTCTAAATATATGGGAAATTCCTACACACAATCCTGATTTGAAGTATCATCCTAGTAAAGATAAAAGATTAAAGCCCAAAGAGATTCATTGTGTGATTGGAGTTGACCTTCATTTCAGACTTCTATTACAATTCTCTTTCTAGTCACTACATTCCATATGCCTTAATGTGATTTTTCCCTTAGATTTCCTCTCATGTATTTGTCTTATCCTATCTATGCCTTACTTCTATAAAAGGATATAGGATACTTCTTTTTAAGTTAAGTTCAAAATTTATTGATTCTGGAAGAGAAAAAACTTCTCTAAGTTTTGTTCTTTTTTCCTATTTTCTAAATCATTTCGCTCTAAGAACTTGTATGCACATAGATATTAATCAATATTGAACCCAATTCAATAGCTACCTATCTCATGAATCTTTGTAGTTGGTATTGTTAGTTCAATTGAACAAGACTATGTGGTGTGTCATTTAAGGGTGCATGTAGAAATTACTTGGTGTCCAAACTAAAACCCCTCTCATTAAAAGCTCACATCATTTTATATGTAGCTTTGAATAATTCTGGTGAAGCATAAAACAATTTTCTTCGATTTGGTTAATTCTTTGGGGCATGCATGGAGAATAACTAAGAGAAATTTTAATTTTCAGTATTTTTTATGCTTTCTTTTAGAATAGATGTTTAAATTTTGGAAAATGTATCAAAATTTGATGTATGAATGGAAATTTATTGAAGATCTTTTGTTTCCTATGAAATTGTTGAATGCTTAAAATTAAATCTACTTAAGTGATAGAAAACTTATTGATATTCATGAAATATTATTTCAAATCATTCGATTTCATAATATTATTTTGTGATCTAACTAAAAATTCATTGTCTAATACATATGATTCTAAACAAGCATAGTCCCTTTGAGATTAACAATAATATCACATCATACCTTGAAGTGAACCTAGTACTATCAAGACCTAACTACTAAATACTTGGGATTGAACTAATACAACCTTTATCCTATCATATGGATCATCTAGGGTTATCTTTGGTTAAATCTTTCAAGAAGGATAGGCTCTTCGTAGTTTGTTTGTAAAGAATTTATTGTCCTTGTTGCTATGAGTAACATCACCATCAACAATTACCTTTTTGAATCCTTATGATTACTTCTAGTCCTCACTTCCTCCTCCATAAGGAGATTACATGAGATTGTCAAAATAATCTCAACACGATATTTGGGAAGGAAAAGTGAATTCCTTTGTAGTTCACTCAAAGTCATGTCTAGACTCACATCATGTTTTCTAGGGAAGATGTTTGCTTCTCCCCATTTTCATGATAATGTTCACTTTGCATCATGTTGGAGTTGGGTTCCCCAATGTTTTCAATTAGGGTAACAAAATTTTCTATCCAAGACTAAAATTTACAAATTTGTTTCTAAATTACCT